>JAVQJG010110947.1:0-14614 GCA_036024015.1 Craterocephalus amniculus | reverse complement strand
ATGGCAAAAGGGCGAATTCCCTGATAGATCACTCCATACTGTAGGACAGTTCGCTATTTGCTAAGATAATAGCAACATGGTCCGTGTTTGTGTTTTTACAAGTTGTAAAAATAGATTGTAGCCGACTGTTTTACAGTACGAAGTGAATTCGCCATTTTTCCATGGCGTATGGTAGTGACGTAATCGCTGTTGCAGGCAGTTGCAGGTAAGCACAAAAAGGCTTGAAAGGACCCCGGAATAACAACAACAAAGGAAGTACACGCTACATACAGGTCACGGACAGATCGGACTGGCATTTGGTAACAACACATTGGTAAAACCAAGGCGTTCTGTGGCAGGTAATGCCGTATTTAGTGGCGAGCACCGATTGCCCGATCGCTCCCGTTATATGGATTTATGCTGATCATGTGTTCACATAAATATTTTCTGATGGAGTTCGAGTTGCACCACAAATGTCTGGGTGAGTAAATGATCACATAGCATGCTACAACATAGACAGGTTGAAAAATACCGAAGTTCTCCTTTAAAAAAATTTTTTTTAAAAAGATACTATGGTTTTGATTATTGATACTATATTTTGACACAAAACATCGCATTTTTCGGAAAAAAAACATACGTAAACCCTTAGTAACAGTAAAGTTTGTGATGCACATGGAGAAGGTTATTTAAAGCCAAGAAGCTTGACATGTTCTATAAAGTTTCCCATTCCTAATCTTATTTTTCTGCAGGACTTGGAGCAGAGATAACTACTTCATCTTGGTAGAAATGTGGTTCTAAGTATCCGAGACAAAGGCGACATGTAGGAGCTCAGAGTCTTGGCGACAAACCAAGACAATTAAAAAAGTTTGCATTATCCAGACTCAGCTGCCGGCTGATCTGTTATATGCTCCTAGTTTTTAATTTATTGGTTAAGTTTGTCAATTAACCGCTAATGTTTGCAAAGCAGACAAAAAATAATTATCAATTGTTTGCAAAACAAACAGAAAACAAGAGGAAGAAAATGATGGCGACGAGGTGCAGAGCAGGAAGCAGGACGATGGAGTGGCTGCAGCTGATTATGATGACTTGCAGCAATATATTTGAATTCATTCTGACTAAAAGCTCAACATCATTCATCACTGTGGAGATGGACACGCCCTCATTATGGGATGTTCCAGTCCAAATGGCCCCGGCGGCATCTGAATGTCCAGATGTGAGGTTCTGTGTGAAGTTTCAGCCGGTGGATGATTAAATTAACCATATATGTGTGTCCTCAGGCAGAAGACCAGAACTCTCATCCACACTTCCTGATGAGATTTAATGCTTAGTTTTCCACCTGCCACACACACTAAAAGGTAAAGGTGTATTTATTTTTCTCCGTTTTCCTATGTTACACTGACTACAGCACTTTAAGTGAAGAAACTATTAAATGTTTCTTTCGAATGCTACTTTCTCAAATGTTAGCATTCAGAATGACTGAAAGGGTGGCGCTAAAGTTAATGTGTTAGCTATGTCATATTTAAAACTTTAGATTTTGTGCAAAAATGTTTCATTTCGTAAGGAATGACTGGGACTCTCTCACACAAATATCAAAACTCTAATGCAGCATCAATTCAGCAACATCATGGGTCCAGAAAATGAGGTCAGCTGATACCTGAACATTGTGACTGAGCAGATTATTCTGGGCTTCACAGAAGTTCACAGAGTCCAGGGTCTGAAGGGTTAAATCTTAACTCATCGATTTGATAATCATCAGCAGGTCTCAGTCTCTTAAAATCCATAAAATCAGAAAGGCAGATCAAATTGTTCAAAAACGAGGTTCAAGCTTATTGTTCAGTTTCTTCCCTTGGCTGATAGCTTCATAGTTATTTTTATAGAGTGCATAACCGGAGTGAAACATGCTTATTTACCGGCCCCTGGAGTATACGCCTGACTGCTCACGAAGTCTGTTTTTGTCCTTGAACATGTGCTTGTAGGAGCTCGGTCTTACTTATACTTATTTTATAACAGCAATGAGAGCTCCTTTGTTGTTTTTGTTGTTTGATTAACATTATGCATGATTGTGGGAGTGCTGGATTTAAATACTTTAATCAAGCTGGTTCTGAAAATAAAAACTCATTTCAGAGGCACTAAATTAACATTCAGACCCCATTTTTCTTCAGAACTTAATTCTTTTGTTTTCATTACCTTAGAATTACACAACACCTAAATATTGCAAGGAAATCTGGCAATGGAAATATTCACATTTTGAAAAACCTCTCAAATATTGCTGAAGAGTTTTTTTGCTCTTATGAGGAGGATTTTTTTGGATGTATTGATATCAAAGTATTTTTTAAAGTGAAATGAGAACACATGTCCACTTCACTGGAGCTGACCAGTTTGTTTAAAGATGGCACAGAATGCATAAATGGACGAGTAGACGGGAATCTTTTAACAAATATTAAGCAGAAAATATATCTTCCATCTCTGATGACAACAGACAAATGCTCCAAAACGTACAGGTACTAATGGGAAAATTAGAATATACTGGAAAAATTGTTTTATTCAGGCAATTCAACATAAAAGGTGAAACCAATACATTTTATGTACTAAGTACAGATGCATGGTTTTACTTCCAGCCTGACACTTTTGTATTTAAAATCCATTTTTTTATTGATTTCAAGCAATTTTAATTTGATGTTTTCTGAAGCTGCAAATCCTTATCAGCAAAATCTAAACAAATAAAATCTGCAATATACTGATTCGCATTATATTTGTCTATATCTGTGCATTTCATCATTGAAGCTAAGTTACAGAAATGCAGCACTTTTTCAGGTTATTCTAATTTTCCAAGTAGTACCTGTAAAACATTTTGTGTCTCCATCTTCCCCAAAGGAGAATTACAGCTTATTCACTAAACACCTTTGAATTGAAACACCCTTAAATTGCAGTTGTACTTTGTCAAAATCTTATAAGAATGTCGCTTTTATTTTGTGAAAACCGAGCTATTAATCAAACAAAATGATGGAAACGTTCCTTTAGAGGTTCTGCTTCATGTTGACATGACAGCATCACACAGTTGCTGCAAATCCATGATGACAATGTATGAAAATTCAGGTAGCTGGACTAGTACAAGATACAACAACTCCACCTCCCTCAGGAGAAAATGCTTCGCCCTGCAACTCCAAATATAATGTATGATATTCTCTTCCAACAACCAGCCCGGTCAGCAGCAATCTCTCCAGCTGCTTTACATCTTGGTGCACAAATTGGAGGGAAAATTGTGCCAATTGTTCCAAGGTTCAGGTCACCTCATTATACTTTTCATTCCCCATCATACCAAGAGAACAGTAGCTTCTCATTCAGTCGGAATATTTTGGGAAAATTGGTTGAATTTCAGGACAAACCTATAAAGAATTGCTTATTTTCATGCAAGCAGCAGTTTATGGCAGAAACGGAATAAATCAAAATCTGACTTTAAACTGTGAAATGATCCGTCAGAATAGAGATAATAAAGCTGGAAATATCTCAGCCTCCTGGTTTCTTTTTCTATATCAACAAACGGGAGCGTTGGAGGCTGCAGAGCTGCTGGCTGGAGTGCAACCCCAGGCGGGTTTACTGGTTAGAGGTTAACATGTTTGAATATTCAGTGACTTTCTGCATGTTGATCTGTTGAACTGCAGCTCTGGAGGCTTGCTGTTGCACAGCTCCTCATCTCTGCTCTTTCTACAGGCTCAATTCAATTAAAAGCAACTCAACACAAGTGTTTTTTTTTTCCTTTTCTGTCTTATAAAGATTCTCTAAACTGTGTCTAAACTGTGTCTAAATACATTTTCACCTCATTAATGTTAAAATTCGACATACTCTGATCTACCTCACATGTGTGGATCATCATTCATCTGTGCATCTGTTTAAATGACTAAATTAAACATACCTGAAATAAACCTTTCATACATGTAAAGTAAAACTATTGATTTTCCACCAAAACAAGCGACTTTAAACCTTTTTTTAAAAGATAAAAGCACTAGGGTGTTTTACCTCGGTGCTCGGGGGGTTTCAACACATTAGAACTGGTCCATGTAGGGTGTCCAAGTCCCACCGGTCACGCCTGTAAACAACAAGAAGAAGAAAAAGGAATGACATTAAACTCTTTCCTGAAGGCTCTGCTGGATCACAGTTTCTATAAACACAATATTCTGAGATAATTAGATGGGTTGATCTTGTTTGATGCCAAAAATCTATCAATCTCCTCTAGTTTTTTTGGCGAGAAAGAAAAAAGAAAACCCGAGCTCACTGAAAATTATCCTGATAAGAACTACTGCAGTCTGACATGGGACTGAATGTCAATCAAATCGTCTCCCGCTGCACATTAAGAAGGGTTTTGGTGAAAAATCGGTTTTACATCTGAATGTGATGAAAGCAGCAGAAAGCTACCAGGGACGATACAGAACTGGATCAGCTTAAAGACACAATCAGAAGACAGGACAGAGGACTGGAAAGAAACGCCGCTCCTCCCAGTCGATTTACTGGGGCATGTAGTCTATAAATAACCAGAACTTGATCGATTTTATACAGATTTTCAAACCGCTTGACCCCGCATACTTATGAATAATAATAACTGGGAATTTTTGTTAGAAAATAAACTGACAGGGGAAATTTATATACAAACTGGGACAAGCATTTATGCTAAATCAATGATAAAAAATTATGAAAACATTCCCGTTTATTGAGGTTGAAGTTACATTTTATGGCTACCAGATGGTACTGTGGCAATGTGTTCTTGACATTTTAAAAGATCAATTCTTCACATTATATGATTTTTTCTAAACAATTTTGTCACCCAAACGTTCCATTTGGCCATCACTACTGATAATAATGTGATTTACATTAGAAAATCACTTTTCCTCATCTTCTAGCTTGACTTTGGGAAGATGGCAGCAGGTGATGCCGTTCGAAACTCCGCCACGAAGCATCAACCTCTATTATGTATTTCTATGCTCTCAGTAGCGACATTCGCCGTGAAGGAAACTTTAAAAAAATGGCGGATAGGAAGAGGAAAGCACTTGTTGCCATGTAGTGTTTCTTATTCCTGCTTATTTGCCTGTGTAAAATTATTTGAGCTGACCACGTTCACTGAGTTATCATCCCTATTCACCTGTTTAAATGTAAAAATGTCAGATTTCCATCAATATTTACAATATTTTCAACATTTATGGCCTTTTTGCAATTCAACCACACCAACCATTTAAGAGGCATCCTTCAATGTCTGCACCAAGATGTTGCATTGCAAATAATAACTGTTTGGCCCAAATCTGGCCAAACCCGAGTTGAGCTTGGAGAAAATAGCAACGAAATACTCGCTGATCCAAAAGTAAACCATGTGTAGTCTTCCTGGAAAGATGATTCTTATAAGAGTTTTGATGCCAGTGAGGTTTTTATCTGGTTACATGAACCATCATCATCATTTCAAGTCTTATTTTTATCAACTTAAGTAAAGTAATTATAGGAATTTTTCTGTTTTTCATGCTTTGAGGAGAAAAATAGCAATTCATTTCCATTTAAGTCATTAACTAGGGAGTATCTCTTATATTTTCAGTGGTGGATGAATCTGTATTCACGTATGTGGGCTTCAGCCCAGTCAAACTAGAATATTTATGCCAAAGCTAACGAAGGAACATGTAAGCCGGAGCAACAGTGAGTGTTTTTAATACTTTTTTAATACTATAGTCTTGCTGTGCAGACTATAGTATTAAAGGAACGATTGAAGAAAAGTCTCAGATTTATGATTTAATCTGCTGAAGTGAATTTTACCACTAACGTGGCTTGTCTGAGGCAAACACTGAAGACAATAGTTTTTTTTGTTTTTAAGGATAACGTCTAAAATTTATCTGCTTGGCAGAGACCCTGAGAAAGTTTTAATCCACAGAGGATGTGAGCTGCTGCAGCCTTTTCTCTTGTAAACATGAAACTGTACCAAGGTCGAGGATGTTTCCTGATTTACAGAAACAGTTAACTTCCAACCATCCATCCACTTTTTCTGTTCATCTCAGGCTGAGTTGCTCAGACATCCTCCTTTTCCAGGAAAACTCCACGTTTCAAGGCCAGAAGGTACATAATCGCTACCTGTGGCTGTTAGCCGAGTCAGTTTTCCTCCATGATTTGTTTTTACTGCAGGTAACACACCGACTACTCAACCAAACACCTATTTCGGGAAGATAAAGAGAAATATCTCTTTTAAAAATACATCTGACATCACTCAGCTGATTGTAGAAACGATGCTCTACAAAAGGAAAATGAAACCTCTAAAAGAAACCGGAGTACAGTAAGAGAGAGAGGAGTAAGACGGAGGGAAAAAAGACGACGGGCAAAATAAAACAGCGTTTGACAGCCGAGCTCCGGGGGGTCTACCCCGTGGAGCCGAGTCAGCTACCAAACACACATACGGAAAACTGACACGAAGAGTCGGGAGTCACCGTAGGGGGCTGACAAAGAGCTGTCATGACACACCCATTGACTCAAAACGGCTTTGAAGCTGAACCGTGCCGTCTGTACAAACACACATGTTCACACACACACTGCCTCTCATCCGCCAACACAAGCTTGTGTCTACCAGAACTTCAGAGGTTTCAGGATGTGGGATTAAAGCGTCACCGCAGAATCTGGTTAGATAGGGTACTCTGACTCCCCCTACAGGTGTGAGATGGAACACCACCGTCATACAACCAAGTCTGAGATCTACACGTGCACATCAAGTGGCAACTCTGGTGGATTAATGTGAAGCCTATGAACCTGCAGTTCCCCCCTCCTCCACTAGGGGGTGGCTGAGCCGATACCCATTGACTCCCATGTTAAATAGAGCAACTTTACAGCAGAATTAAATGTTTACAACCTGGTTAAAAAAAAAACATTTTAGCTTTAAAAGCTCAGATTTACCTTCATGACAACTGTGGGGTTGACAGGTTTCAGATATCAAGCAGCAAGGAAGCAGATGTTTTACACAGTTTTACGCCGGCTAACAGCACCTTAGCTTTAGTCCGCCCACCGCCGTTAGCTGGTTAGCTCCCGTTAGCTTCCTATTAGCTTTGTTAGCTCTTAGCTAGAGGCAGCTCAGAGTGTGAGGAGTCATCCTTCCTCGTGCTCACCTACGGGTCACGTGGTGGAAAATTCATCCATATTTTACAGTCATTGGTGAATGAAGAAATGTAGGAAAAAGAACATCCGATTATTGGATTATTGAAAACATTTAAAGGAGAAAAATCTTCTCTCAGGTTATTGATCAGACTCTTCCCTCTTCTTCATGTCAGGAATTAGACGTTAGCATCAATATTTGCAGCATGAAGTTCTCAGTTGCTGTGGCCATCAGCATTTTTAGAAACTAAACTCGACTTCGAATTTGGTTTCACTCTGCAGCAGCTGATCGTGTTTGAGTACAAGCACTCTGTTTATGGAAATGAAAAACACCCAGAGTGACAGAGGAAAGTCGCTTTTAACTCGATTGTGAAGGTTTATTCATCAAGCAGCTTTGCCACATTGAGACTCAATTAACAAAAGATATATTAAATAATTAGTAATAATCAACAAAAACAAATTTCTCATCACCTTCTTCATTTATTGTGCCAGAGCAGATGCCTTAATGCAGGCAACTGGCTAATTACGAGGCATTTACAGTGAATTGAAAAGACATAAGTGGCATTATGACTCAAATATGAGCACACGGAGAGGAGAAGGTTTAACGAAAGCAGAAACAGAAATGAGCTTTTAAGTTATTTCCGGGCTTAAAGCTTATATCTCTAAATGTGGTGCATGTAAAGTGCAAATAAACACAAAGTGCACAAATAATCAGATCAAATAAATGCAAATGAAATTCACTTTCAGCATCAGCATACCTACAGGGATGAGGGAAAGAAACTAAAGGAAGCACCTTATCTTATTTGCATTAGAGGGAGTAAGTTGGAGAAATTCAGGCATTTGATTAACAGCCAAACCACAACTTTCCTCATGCATCAGCACAGAGAATGCAAAGGGCCAAGAGCGCTGTTACAGCGACCGGGCAGGATTCTTGGAGTCACTGGAGTCACTGAATACATTAAATAATATTAACCCCATCTGTGCAATGTTTAAATACTGTCAAACTTTATTTTCAGCTAAAAGAGCAACATTCTTTAAGAGACTCTACGTCCTCCTTCTTTAAGCCACAAGCACCACAGAGGTGACTGACCAGTAGGCGAGGATTTACCTGTTTAGTCAGACAAGAGTCCAGACTAATAATGGAGAAGCACCTACAGTGTAGAGACTAAGCCAATGCTTGAAGCCACTAAAGCTTGGCATACACTGTGCGATTTTTGGCCCATTTTGAGAAGATTTTCCAGTCGCACGACGAATTCACGGATTCGGCCCGAATTTCAGCTTAATCGTGGGTCGTGCCTCGTGCAGTCTACATGAGATCACGAGCCACGATCAGCACCTCACTACCAGCTCCCGATTAGAAATTGTGGATCGCAAGGATTTCAAACGTCGTGAGGAAGTTGGGCAGGGCTACTTGCTGACTGGCTTCAAATTCAGATTGCGCATGGGCCCGCTTAAATTCCAGAGAACTATTCTTCTGAAATTTTAAGAATTCAAACGCATTATAAGACAAAAGAAAAATAACAATTGTTCCTGCTTCAGCTTCAGCAACAGGAATTTCAAACTTTATTAATGTAAACTTCGTAAGATTAGGCTTTATTATTAATTCATCGGACAGTATAAACGTACAGCACCCTGATCACTTTATTACAGTCCAAACGTGTCAGGCAGCTTCTTCTCTTTCCGTTAGGCTATATTTCTTTTGTCTCACTGTTACCAACATAAATAAAGTTATGGGCTTCATGATTTCTCTGCGGCTCATTGCGCTGCGTGAGCACGTTTTTGTTGGAATATTTGTTCTGTATGAGAATTATGATTAATCCCGTTAATATCTGAGATGCAACCTGTGATCTCTAGTCGTTTTTCATGTTTTCCCGAAAATAACGAAAATCATGTAAGTTTCACCATCAATAGCCATGGCATCATACAGCCACAAACAGTGCTTTCAGCCATTCCATGTTTTCTTTTCTATGATGTCACGCAAGAAAGTTGGTGCTGACTGCAGAATAATTATTTTCTTTGGACGCACAGTGTGAGCTGTTGAGTCGCATCCGACCTCCGGGACTTCTGGGAATCGTACAGTGTAAGCACATGAATCATGCAGGATGAACTTTTGAATCCTGCGATATATTCGCGCAGTTTGAGACGGACCTGCGAGGCACGACTGAGAAAATCGCACAGTGTATGCCCAGCTTAAGACGCTCTGCACCGGTAAATAATAAGCTTACAGATCGTGAATAAAAGCCTACAAATGCTTTTATTTGCAATACAATGTTAATTTATTGTTCATTGGTCCTATAGAGGGCTGCACGGTGGTGTAGTGGTTAGCACTGCGGCCTCACAGTGAGAAGGCCGCGGGTTCGAGTCCCAAGTTGGTCTGGTTCTGGCTGGTTTGACACCGTGGCCTTCCTGTGTGGAGTTTGCATGTTCTCCCCATGTATGCGTGGGTTCTCACCGGGTACTCCGGCTTCCTCCCACTGTCCAAATGTGAGGTTAATTGGGCTCTCTTAATTCTCCCTAGGACTGTGTGTGAGTGGTTGTCTGTCTCTCCATGTCGGCCCTGCAACAGACTGGCGACCTGTCGCCCCTTGACAGCTGGGGGATAGGCTCCAGCACACCCGCGACCCAATTGGATTAAGCGGTTCAGAAAATGGATGGATGGAAGGATGTTCCTATAGAAATGCAAAATACCACAATGCTGTCAAAACTCCTACAGCAGGCTCCTACAGCAGCTTTTAACGCTGCAAACAATGAAATTAAATGAATGGAAAACACTTTATTAATCGCAGAGGGAAATTCAATATTGTAGTTTTTTATTATTATTTTTTATTATAAATTTTTTTGGGGAACAAACTGAGCCTTCCCCAAATGTAGACACTTAAATCCAGGTTAAAACATTTCTGTTCTTATGCAGCGATGCATGAAATTTGTACAGTAGTTTGAACCTGTTTTGCTTTTAATTAATTAAATTTGTAATTATTATAATTTTTTTATTTTATCGTGGGTTCTTTGCATTTTGTTGCCGCATTTTACTACTTTTTTATGCTTTCTTTGCAGTCTTTATAATGCTTTTTGAATTATCTTGAACAGGAAATGTGCTATACAGATATATGCTTTGCATTGAAAGACTGCCCCCCTCATTTACATGAGAGAAATGCAAACAGAAATGTAAAAAAGAAAACAGATATAAACATGCCTGCAGAAAAAAAACAGGAAGAAATTGCAAGATTGGAAATAATAAGGGCGTAAATATGACTGAAAAAAGAAAGGGAATAAATAAAATGTAAAAGAAAAATGTAAAAACTCACCAAATAAATGAACAGACTGGAGATTAAACACAAAATAAAATTAAAAAGGCAGAAAATGGCATAAGAAATAAACATTTGTCCCGTTTCAGCTGTTGTTTTTTTTTTTTGTATAATTTACTGGCATCTCAGTTCATTTATTGGCTATTTTTATATTTCTGTATTTATTCTTCGGCAGCTTCAGGACCTCTTGAGCCGGAGTCCTGCAGGTTTTATATAAACTTATTTCATTTGAAGCGGAGGTGCTGCAGCAGGGAAACATCTAAAACCTGCAGGAACTGGTCCAAGAGGTTCAGCGCTGGCGATCCGGTAATTGACGAGTAGCTGCTCATGATGCATGAATCACGCCCTGAATGAGCCGGCGAGGCTGGAAGTCACCGTAATCTTAGTCTGACACAGATAAGAGCCTCAGATATCACCTGAACTTCAGCCTGTAGTTCAATTTAAATTCTTGTGGCACAACTTTAAATGCAATTTTCTTTCCTTTTCACCTCACTGCAGCAGTTTTTTAGCCGCTCTGAGGAAACAACTCTGCATCTGAGGTCATGACCGCAGCCGCCACAGTGCTGCAAAATGCAAGCGTGTGATTATGTGTGTGTGGCACATGAGAAAGAAAATGAGTTTGAGGTCATGAAGGTCGCTCCACATTTAAACTCCATTTACAGTGCTGCTGTTAGTGCCACAGAGAGTACGGTCAGTAAACACACACCTTAAAGCTGCCGCTGCGAAGACCAGATATTGAGGCTGACAGCTTAAAAAGGATTTCAGTCGTCTGCAGCAATGCACGGCAAAGTTACACCTTCAGAGGCAACTGGAGCACATGTGCTCACATATACAGAGGATTACAGTTCCAGCAGCGTGACAGCTGTGGTCCACTCTGCAAGGTGCTGCGTTAAAAACAAAAAAAAGTGGAAAAAATTAAAATAGAAACTTAGAAATACTCTTTTTTTTTGGCTGTGAGTTGCACATGTCCATGAGTTTTTAAGCGTGGTGGACAGGGATTTACTGCCTGAACTTGAGAGGTTTTTACGCTTTTAGAGCTAGTAAGGCCATCAGTGCTGTTTTTTCTGTGACATTTTATAACAGCATCATTTTCTGAACCGTTCTGAACCAAAACATCATGCTGCACAGTTTCTGAGGATATCATTATCTTTCTCGGCTTTCTGGACAACAGCGGTGCAAAAATCTATTAAAAACACATTAGCAAGTGTTGCTCTAACGTGTTCCAGCATTGCAGAAAATATGAGTTTTATTCAGAGTCAGCGAGGCAATTTACCTGCCCTCAAACTCATCCACGCCTCGAGGTATTCCCAGTTTACCCGGCCTAGAGGAAGCAAGCCTCAGATGTGCTCAGATGTGAAATTGGGAACGTTAGCACACGGCATGCCATCCTGCAGCAGAGCCTCCAGGTCGTCCCGTTCGCTGCAGCGTACGCTCCAACCTTGTTGTACTGAGCACAGCTGCAGCACCAGCCTCCCGCCGTCGTGTTTGGGCTGCTCGCTGCCTTGCTTTCAGTCGGTATTGTGGCTCAAGCGTCTGCTGCTGCTGCTAGCAGACTTTCCATCTCAGAGCATCTCTGCTGGGAGCCTTTCTCAGGACGATAACTTGGTGAATCCAGCAACTTCCTGTTGAATGTCAGACATGATTGTTTCTGTGAAATTGAAAACATCTTTAACAAAGCTGTCCAAATGCAAGTCACAGAATGTTTTAAGTTACTATGGATGCACTAAAGGAGCACTGCGGCTTATTTAATACCCTTCACCTTACTTTCCCCTTGCAAACGGGTAGAAAAAAGCAAGATGGCCAGGGCTCGAAATATGCTTTTATGGAGGATGGAGGTTTTGTTTTCTGCTTATTTGTAAAAAGATTTCCGTCTCCATGTCCGTTCATACATTCTGCGCCTTATTTACTTTAAACAAACTGCTTTACGTAACTCTGAACGCTGAAGTGGAAACGCAGAAAAAATGCGTGGTTTTTTGATATGAAGGTCTTTCCAACATCAGATGTTTATTTTTTTATTTTATTTTATTTTTTTTACATAATTTTAGGGGTGATGGAAACGCAACGGGCTAAACAATGATTGGGCAAGCACAAATAAAAACTTACTAGCCATCTTGGCAGGTGATTAAAGCTTGTTCCATCTAAAATGAGGAGCAAGAAATTTGTTCTTGTTCTCAAGGCTGCAGGAACGAGACAAAAGTTTGTTTTCGTCGGGGTATTTCATAGTGCAGTGTCCGTGTTTATATTTACTAGGAGTCGGCATAATTAATCATCAATTGATTAATCCAGCGTTAAGATTTTAAGCAATTACATTATCTTTTAATCCATTAATCAAATGCATCTTTAGACTTGTGCTGAAGTTGCATGTGAGTGCATATTTTCCAGTGTAACCACTGAATGAATCCCATTTAACTGCCACAAGAATCATTTATATTGTAGTAAAAATCTTAATAATGACACACACTAGGTTTCTTCTACTTTCATTTAATAATTTGATTCATTTTCACCGTTTGTTGGAAACGTTTCTGTACTTTCTTACCACCTCGATCAGCTGTTAATTAAAGCTGTTCATTCATCCTGCATCAGTATAAACGCAAAAGTCACTACATTCTCCTTCAAGTTTCATGCATTGTCTACGCCCACTTCGAATGTCCGAAAAATCAGGCAGCACTTCTCGGAGCCCCACGACAAAAAAAGTTTGGCCAGCCCAATGCATCAAGAGGTGTCCTCAATCACTTTCGGCAAGAACATGATGTCATTTCGTTCTCGTAGAGGATGTAGGGGCCTTAATTGGTAAAGCTGATAAGTGAGCTGGCTCACATCAGAGAAAGCTGGCACTGGGCAGGGCTTCAGTTTGTTGGAGCGGCCAATCACATACAAGGAATTGTGGATTAAAACATTGTGTAAAATGCTAAAGAGGCAAGTCATGAGCTTCTAAAACATGTAATGGTGCAGTCCCAGTTCACAGTTCCACAGAAAAGAAGCCCGCAGGATATCCCGATATCTGAGGGTATCACAGATGACTAGCAGACAATTTTCAAGAACGTTTTTGTCATTCTTTGTTATTGGGAGTGGACTGATGTTTGTAGCCATTTACAACAAATCTGCTGCCACAGAAACCCTTTCATTTCCTGTTTGCTCTTTTCAGTGCTGGAAAATCTGTCAGCGAGTTTAATCCGTCATCGCAGCCGTCTGAATCTTAATCAGATCAAATGATGAGGTGCAAAGAGACTCTGATTGAAAATTCCAGCTTGCACACCTTCCCTACTCCCCACCGTGAGCATCACACCATGGTTAAATTAATGCAGTCGCTGCATTTTTCTCTTTTGTTCCTGTTTTTAGGGTCTACCCGAAAGAGCTGATAGTTACATCTCTTATGTTTCACCATGTGTATCGCTTTATTTCAGCAGTGGAGGCGTGGATTGGCGGCCACGTTTCCATCAGTCTGCCCCAGGGCAGCTGTGGCTATAGATGTAGCGTACCGCCACCTAGTATGAATGCAGCGTGGATGAATAATGGATTCACCGTAAAAAGCTTTGGGTGCTTAGAAAAGCTCTGCATAAATCTAAATCCCATCCATTAACGGCAGGAGACTCTGCGCTGATTGAGACATGCACGCTGGGGAAAAAAGGCAAATTTGAATTCCCACGAGGAAGAAAGAACTAATTAAGAAGTCGTGTTATTTAGTGGAGATTTAATACATTAATGTCCAACAACCAGCTTCTGTAGCCAGCTTCGACCATCAAGGTCTCCCCCTTTCAGCCATCGCCCAGCTTGCACTGTTCTTACATGAATCAGACCTTTTAAATAACGTACGTCACTCCTTGCCAGAGGTGCTACAAAAAAAAGAATAGGTAAAGACAATACCTATTGGTGAGGACTATATTTTGGTTGTTTTAACCCAGAATGACCTCTCTGGGGGACTTTAACTATCCTGGTTAAAGGATCTAAAAGTGAAAATTCATTGTTTTCACACTGAAGGAATTTAAAAAATCTTTTGTGAAGAACTGGGTGTGTATTTTCATCTGGAGTATAGCATTACGTCACACAGCGCCTCTGCAAACAAGCGGAAGTTGCATCAAAATAAAAATAGCTTACATTTTGGATCATAACGATGAATAATTAGAGAAAAATGTGGTTCTTAGCTGAGCTCATGTTGTATTGCACAAGCAGAACCCATCATGAACTAGTCATATTTGCATTAGTTTTAGAAAATACAAGGTGAA
>JAVQJG010110934.1:0-16055 GCA_036024015.1 Craterocephalus amniculus | reverse complement strand
CAAAAAACCATTGTAGGATTAAAATGTCAGGTTTACCTTCATGACAACTGTGGGGGGAGTGAAAAAAATTCTAGCGCCTCCGGTTAGATGTTATTTAATCCTAAAGTTCCTCATTAATTTTGGGGGCGTGTTCTTTTGATTGACAGGTGCCAGATATCCGGGAAAACGAGGCCTAGCGTAGCACAACCACGGTATTTAGCCGCTTACAGCACTACAAATATTTAACCCGCCTTCCTCCGTTGGATGGTTAGCTCCCAACAGCTGTGGGTTAGCTTTGTTAGCACGTAGCTCGGGGTTTAATGGCTGTCAATCTTCCCTCCTCACGCTCTCAGCACCCCTCTCCACGCGTTGTCGGCGGCCATTTATGGGCTTTCCGGCAGTCACGAGACTCGTGACGGTGCCAAGATGGCGGAGGAAGGTAACGCCCAATGTGCATCACTTCAGCTCAATACAATCCTATGGGTCACGTGGTTTTAGGGTTTGTCCATTCTTTTTACAGTCTATGGCCGATACATTAGCGTGATGACGTTATTTATCCGGCACACTCCATATTTTGGATCAAGACACTTCCAGCATGGCGTCGAGGGTGAAGCACACTAAAATGTGACTATATTTAAAAATTTAAAAATTCAAATAACAGAGTAAAATGCAACACGTGATGCTTTGATCAGCTTAGAGGGGGGAACACTTCCAACATGCTGAAACAATTTGTTTCCGTAATACCTAAAACAATTCATTAGGTAAGGGATAATGCCCACTGAGCTGTCCGTTATCAGAACAGTCCAACATGAAGTGGAATTCAAGTCCAATGAATTCTGATAATGGAGAGCTGGGAGGGCGTTATCCTGCTCATGCCATGGTCACTCATGAAGGAAATAAATTTTGAATAAATTATTAATTTGTTGCCGTTGTTTTTTACTGTTAAAGTTTAACGTTTTTTACAAGAAGTGACTGAGCGGGCTATTTAATGTTATACTGTATTATTGCCAGAAATAAGCCTTGATTGGTGAAATGTGATGGAGATGCTGCATGTTCATGTTAAAGCATAATGTTGGTGCAAACTCTGAATTTAAGTCCCGATTGGAACCAAAGTCATCTGTACTAATTTCAGTAACTACATGAGAATCGATGAGGGAATCGTTAAAGAACCGAACCGTTAGGTGATATCGATAATGGAGCCATCCATACATGTAAGATGTATGTTTCCAGCGTGGCGTGAGCGGGCGCTTACCTCTGCCGGAAGGCCGGGACGGTATAGGCTGGTTCTGCCATAGCCTCTGTGGCCTGGGCCTGCACCTGGCTCACCGATTTAGAGCTTGATTTCCTGTTGAGTGGGAGAGTCCGTCACCGTGAAAATCCTGCCGTGAGGAGTTTGCAGGGTTTAGTTTGCAGAAGCGCTTGTGCTGGCTGAAGAAGCTCCAGATGTGCGTGCTGCTGCCTCTAAAGCAAGTAAACAAGTCTCACCTACAGGATGTGCATGTCAAGGACATCCAGGAAAAGAGAGTCCCATCTAACACAGCTAATTATAGATGCGTGCAACACTTCAGCCGGGTGAAGATGTGCCATAAAAATACATCAGCAACAGACATCAGGATGAAACAAGAAGACAAAAATATGGCTCAGTCTGGCAGAAAATTGATCAAATCTGCTCAGACCTTCGTAGTTTTCCCATCCAATCAGTCGGAAGGAAACCCAAGTCAGTTCTGGTATCACGATGTACATCTCCAAGAACTGGTCTCAGATGTAGGTCAGGTTCAAGTGTTTCAAGTGCATGAGCCCTCTGACATAACACAGCATGGCAATGAGAACTGGGCAAACTGGGGGGTGAACTGGTTAATATTTATTGGCTAATGCAGCCTTTAGCTGGAATACTGAATTCACCATAGCTACATTGTACTGCAGGACCGTTTAACACCGACTGGCTTCAGTTTACAACCAGTTTGGGTTATTAAAGACAAAAAAGTTTAAAAAAATTTGCAATACATTCTTTTTTCACTTTTTCTACTGGTTTCAGTCCATATCAGAAATACCAGATATCCAATTATTTAGATTATTTTAACCCATTAAATGCTCATTTGATTACAAGATGCAACTGTTTTTATGAGTGAAATCCACAAAAGTATTTATTTACCATAAAACACGTGTTTATACACTGTGAAACATTTATTTATTTAGTTAGTCATTTAAATTTGTCTTATATGGACTAAAATGATGACAAACATTTGCTGTAACCATTAAATAAACTCACCAATATCTAATTTCTCATTCATTCATAATTTTCACTTGTTTTCTTTTTGTATTTTAATATTTCTTAATGCTTCATCTAATTTTATTTACAGATTTTATTCTTCTGTAGGCTACAGTACTTTGGTCTACTGTGGCTGTTCATAAACTATAGAAATAAAGATGGATTAGATGATTACACTGGCATTTAAAGGGTTAAAATAATTTGAATTATTACATGTTTGAGTTTTTTTAAATCAGAACCACTGTAAAATGAGGAGTTGTGGATAAAAATTGAAAAAAATATTAATCTGAAATTTTTTATAGCAGTTTTAAGGAGAGGACATTTTTTGTGCTTTAATGGCCTGAAATGGTAGTAAATTTGTTCCTGCTGTACTTTAAGAGAGAATTACTTGTAATACCGTAGTTCTTTCAGAGGATTTCCACATTTTCTCTTGAAAAATACACCAGAAAAGACCAAAAGGCCCCTGATGACCTGTAAGGGTTAAACATCCACATATGGTGCGAGGCTTGGAAGCGTGGCAGCAGAGCAGACTCATAAAACCTGCAGAAGCAGCGGAGCATCGGTGTCTAAAGCCAGCACATCACTATGACCCATGGAAACACAGAAGCTGACTTCTGATTGATGCAGGTGGTTGTCATGACCACCACCAGGTCAATTAGCAAAAGCAGAAGCTGTAAACTTTTCCTCTCTTTACACACCATGTCACAAACCTTTGGGATGCCAAGCAGCATCAGGTAACACAGAAACTTGTTCAGAGACGTAGAGATCCATTAGATACTGTGTGTGATTTACGGCCCTTTAAAGGCGACTGTTGGTTTTTGTCAAACCAACAGTCAAACTAAATTTCATTTGCACCTTAATCCAGCTCCATGCATCAGCTTGGATAAGAATCAGTATCACTATTTCATCAAAATGCTGAATTACATTTTTTTTCTAAATGTTGAAATACCACTACAAAATGTGAAATTTTTCCTAATTTTGGAGAGTTGAAAATCACGTATGAAAACCAACAACAGTGATTTTTTTTACCTTGCCTTCTGTCTGATGTGATCAGATGTCATCATGCCATAATGATGATTTTTACAGTTTACTTAATGAATTTTGTATTATTTCGAAGTGTGATTTTAAACCACAGATCCAGTAACTGATTTCATTAAAAAAAACAGCATGTGGAAAATCTGAGAAATCTCTCAAACCCAAGGAGACCAAACATGTGGATATACGTTTAATTTCTACAAAAAATAATATTTTATCACATTAAAAGTTTAATCTGAGTCTCTCAAACCGATATAAATGAAAAAATTATCCTCCATGAATTCTCCTCCATACAGACGGTTTACTTAATTTACCAAATTTTGTATTATTTCATAATTTTTTTTTAAAATATTTATTTTCATCTAATTTTTTACTTTACTTACTGATATGTTATCATAACGTCATTTTCATATGTATTTATTCTTCCCTTGCGATAAATATTAATGCATATGGTCCAGTCTGTGTATTTGATCTTTGTATTGATCATACTCTGTATCAATATGATGAAAAACACCATAAACTGATGGTTTTGTACTGAAAATAAAAACAGTTTTCTAGCTTTTCCCTGTCATGAAGTCATCGGCACGGTGACCGGCTCAGCTTTAAACCTGACGTCACAGCTGAAAGCAGACAGGTGCAGCCAACAGCTGCATGTGTGCACGTGCGTGTGCACGCAGGGCTCTACCTGCGAAGCGGCGGCTGAGCTTTACAAACGCAGCAGGTACATCTCAGCCTCATACCTTTCCGTCTGCTGCTTGACAACATGCTTAGTGTGGTGGTAGGCATAGTCAGTTTTGACTTGGCTCACATGCTTCCTCTTATACCAAGGTATGACTTTGGAAGCCATGACTGGAAGACGTCAAGGAGACCTGGCTGAGAGCACCAGGGGGAGGGGGAGGGGGAGACCAAACATGTGTTATCCATGTTAGAAATGTTACAGAGCAGCTGACATTCTGCAGTAAATTCAGTAAAGACTTTCTACATCAGAGCCACTCCTCGGCTCCTCCCGCTGGGTTTTTTCTTCCCTAAACGACTGAAACGTTCAAATATAACAAGTAATTTAACATATTTATCTTGCAGGAATGAACAACAGGGAGGCTTCAGGAGGTTAGCCTTGTGCCCCCAACTTCAGTGTTTCTCCTTCCAAACTTGCAGAGCTCAGCTATGAATAGCCTGCAGCCGTCTGCAGATTCCAGGATCGGAGAAACTGAGACAATCGATTAAACCAATCAAAATCAGAGACAAACCTTCCAAACCCAAGAAGACCAAGCCTGAAAACTGGATGCCATGGCTGGATGTGCGTTTTAATTTCTACAAAGATGAATATTTCTTCACATTAAAAGTTTAATCTAAGTCTTTCGAACTGACAGAAATGAAGGAAAGATCCTCCGTGACCTCCTCTCTGTCCTACACGCTGCTGCTTACTGCGCTCGTCACACACCACACACACATAAAACCATTTACTTTAGCACATCACTTCACCTGTCCAGGGTCAGAAAAACTGCTCTTCCTGCTCTTCAACCTCCAAAAAT
Source organism: Craterocephalus amniculus (assembly GCA_036024015.1). Lineage (NCBI taxonomy): Eukaryota > Metazoa > Chordata > Actinopteri > Atheriniformes > Atherinidae > Craterocephalus > Craterocephalus amniculus. The sequence continues at coordinate 11,240 of JAVQJG010110934.1, read as the reverse complement.
GATTCCTACAATGAAATGAACCCGCTGGGCAGCAAATGTGAAGAAAAGTGACTTACCCCAAGAGATTAAAACAGCGCAAAGCGGTGGCAGACCAGCCTGATGCCGCTTGGGAAGCACTTGCTGATGGTAACAAAAATATTACCCTCTCACCAGAGGAATGCTGTTCCCCTTCCACCCCATGTATGGACGCACTTTAGACTATATATAGCATTTACCCCCCGAATTTCCTTCTCATTCTGCACTTTGGAGATGGAGAGAAAGCATCTGAAGCCGCTTATTTAATCAATTTTTAGGTTCTTTCCGTGTTTTTAAGAGTCAAATAAAAACATGGGCTCTCACATGAATCTTACTTGAAGGAAGACGTACAGTAAAGAAGTTTGGGGTTTGTTCTGAGATTAGAAGACAAGACCTTCATATGTAAAAAGTATGAGCCTGCGAAAAGGTCATTTTGTGGGAGATCACAGCACTTGGAGCCAAATGATACCTTTTTAGGGTTCCTGAGACAGCCTGTCCTCCTTGGCTCAACCCTTACAGCCAGGAGTCGAGCTATTTTTAACAGCAAGTCCTCTGTTACAGTGATACCCTCAGCTTCTTACTGTACAGGAGCCGCCGCTGCTATTTCTGTTCACACAAGCGCATTTAAAAGAAATAAGACGGCTGATGACACACGGAGAAAATGCAGCTGAGTCAAGGGCAGGAAAAAGTAATAGAGGTGAAAAGAGGACGCAGGCGTTCACTGACCTGCAGCTGTTATACTGGACATCCTGAGGTTGGAAGTTTCAAAGAGAGGCACAATATGAGATCTATCTTCTACTCCGCTGGTCGCCCCTTTCCTCCAGAACAAGGTGTCGGAAACCTTTCTCAGAGATTTTGCTCCATGTTGACATGATGACATCATCACACAGAGCGACAATCTGAGCCGTGTGACATGGAGCATCATCCTGCTGGAAGATGCATCACTGGGCTCAGAAAGCAATGAATATGGTCATCAGCAATATTAAAGAAAATACCCCCCAACACTCACACATTCCCCCAGCAGCAGCGCTGAAGCATTGATCTAACATGGATGGTCCTTGCTTTCATGATGCTCCAGGGGACAGAGAGGACCTGGAGTTTCAGCCACTCACAGGAGAAGTTAAGACTCCTGAAACCCCGGTTTAATTTTGACTTACTTTGGGGTTAGAAGGGACCAATAAATATAAATTTAAATGATTTGGGATTATCCTTATTTTTATTTTACAGACTTAATATTGATAATGTAGATATGAAAATAATCTTAAATTGAAAAACAAAATCTCAGTGTAAATGTTTCACAGGTTCCAGTTACGCAGAATTTAGTGATGTGGTGCAGAAGACCAGATGTGTGATATCCTCATGTGAGGACGCTGAGTCTCTGAGGTTAAAAAGGAAACAAGTTCATTTTAAAGGAGGAACATGGTGAGTTGAAGGCTTTGGAGTTGCAGCCTGATCTTGGGAAACAGGAGAGCTGAAAGAGTCCAGAATCCAGGGACGAAGTCAAAAAACAGGTGGGTAGATGTACAGTAACAACAAGGTTGGGGTCAGCAGTACCTGGGTCTGTGTCCAGATATCAGACAAAGCAGGAAAGGTCCATCATGGACAAGGCAAAAGAAATAATCCAGGGACATGTACCAGTAGGAAACCTTAGAAAGCTGTAGAGACTGCTGGGCTGGTAGAGAGACTGGTATGGGAGACGCGTTGGAAATACAACCCGAACGCTCCACAAAGTTGGAAATACAACTCGGAAAGTCGGGGTCCCACCAACCCCGACTTCACCTAGTAAAGATGGCTTCCCAACAAATCAATGGCGACTGAGACAAAAAATAAACAGATTTATGTTTAAATGGTCTTCTTTAACTGTACATAGATTAGAGTAAAACGTGGTGCTTTGTAACTTCTATGCAGACAGTGAGTTTACAAAATGCATGTTTGAAACGCTAAATAAAAGCGTCGGATGTGATCTCTCTGCTAACACTAGAAGCTGTTTGCTAACATGTTTAGCCACTGAGTTACGACCAATAAAGGATGCAGGATTTTGCACGTTTTCTGGCTTGGTCAACCCGAACGCTCTCAATTTGGATGACGTCATTCCCAGTTCCGAGTTCCGACCTCCGAGACAAATGGAACGCAGCAACAGGCCTGTTGATAATCTGGCAGACTGGGAAGAGTTGCAGACTGTGAACACATGTGCATGCACATAAGCTTCACATGAGAATTTCCCAAATCACATGTTTGCACACGTAAGTGTGTCAGCTGAAGTTTATAAAGTTCCCTACTGGACACAATAAGTCGTTTTCATACATTTAGACCATACTGACAAAAACACACGAACACATACCAATGTGTGTGCAGGTGAGCTGAAAAAAGACTGAAAAACACTTTATAAAGTAGACTTACTCAATCCCTTAAATATAAACATTTAAACCCCACAGTACAATTTCTCATACATGAATTAATTAATTAATCTGTTTAATTCAAGCAAGATGTTTTACTCCAACTTGATGTTTGTTTTCTGCCCAAACAACAACTAACAACACATTACAAAAAGGTTGGGTGGATTTTACTTAATCAAATTCAATAACTAGACAAAGGAAATGATTCATGAATATTCTGGCAGGATGTGTGGCGTAATTATGATTAAACATGTAAATCTGGTGTAAGTTTAATGTTATATCCTGTAAAATTCTGCCATCTAGTGTCTGTAGGGACAGTTTTCTGGTTTGTTTTGTATGAATTAGTTTTAACATGAGTGTAACTAACAAGCACAAATTTAATCTGCAGCTGGAAACATCTGTAGAATGCATCAGAAATCTGAATTCATGATGATTAATTAACTGCGAAATAGAAATTTACATGACTAAATACTGTATAATTTTCAACCATTGTTTAAGACTGTTTTTAAATTATGGAAGATTGTTAATCTCCTGACAGTGACAGCTGAATGGGAAAACCATTGCACAGGATTTGGTTCTATGTTGAGGAATATAATAATCTCCTCTGGTGATTCAACTATTGTTTTTATTATAAATATCTGTGTTTTGCTGTTTTTTCTTTTTTAACAGAGAGCTGCATATGTTGCAATGTGCCATAGTTGTGTGTAATCAGGTTGTATAGCAGCAGGTTAATGGGAAAACATCATGCCTGCATGTGAGCCTTGGCCACCTCTGTGGTGACAGATGATCATATGTGATGGAAGTTTGCTAAGAATAAAAAAAAAGCCCAGATCCACCTGCATTGAATAAATATCTTCAAGCTCACATAATGTTTAATTTACAAAATTTCAACCTAGTTTCCTCTTCCTGCCTTTTCATGGCTGGTTAGGATGTTTCGGGGAGTGAATGGTCCAGACAGCAGCAGTTTCCCAGGTGGTTTGCTGCAGTAAAGTCCTGTCTGAACCAAAGGAAGGTGTGAAATTTAATCCATTTTAATCCTTTTTAATCCTCCCCGGACTATCCCGGTGTGAGTGGGCCCTGAATGTCCCACCAATTCAAGGATCTCATCCTCCACCGGTACGTTTGGGCGCCCTCTGCTGTATTGAGATAGAAGAACATTGATAGGCTCTTTCTGGTATTTAGGCTTGGTCCAGATTCTCCAAGCCATTGAGATGTTTGCCAGTTTTCTTTTTGTGTCCATTTATAAAGAACTGTGACATCAGCAAATCATTGTGTGCTGACATTTGGACAAATATTTGGCAGGTTTTTAATTTTGAGAGTGAATAATAAGTTTTCCTATCATTAGTTCAGAAACTATGGGGTTTAAAAAAAATCCACAAATATCTACATCTCACAGAGGAAAGTCTTACTTTTGTTTGTTTTTCTTTGTTTTGAAGCCCAAGAATCAAAATGTTTTTCAAAAACTAACAAGTTCCTAGCGTATCTATTTATCAAAATTAGAAATTGTCTTTTTTCAAAAGGTAATTTGTGGTTCTAATCGACTTTTATTTCTCCAGGCTGAGGATAAAATTGGCTCTTTGGCTGGTAAAGGTTGCAGACCCCTGCCCCACCGTACAGGGACACGGAAGATGCCATTGTTCTAGCAGTACATGCTTGTCTCCTGGTCGGGGTGGACATGTACAGTATGTGAGGCAACAGGCCACAGTTGGTGAGGATCAGCAGCCGATGACGATCATATTATCATCATTGTTGTTTTTATTTGTCAGGCAGGTCGTTTATATCTCCTCTGAAGAGTACTCCTCTTCCTCAGCCCCCACTTGTGGTGGACCTCCAAGGTCCAAGGTCCAAGGTTTTCAGTTTGATTTTAAGATAGTTTTTAATTTAGTTTCAAAGTTTTAAATGTAAAGGGACTAAACTATTTATCCACTCATATAAGCCCAGATCAGCCAGATCAGTGGAACCTCCGGACTATGCAATAACCTGCTGATCAATATTCACACTGCAGTCTCTCCACAGTCCTCCAGACCACGTCTCAAAACAGTTTTTATTTATTTGGCTGACTCAGCTGGTTCCTCCATCCATAATATGATGTCTTAAATACAATTAAAAGGACACAGACTGGTCCAGCAATGCTGCAGTGTGTCTTCCTATTTATTTCTATTGCATTTGTTTGTCTTTTTTCCAGTGAATCTTTTGTTTGATTTTATTAGATTGAATTAATTGATTGATGGTTACTTGTAAAGCAAGTTGGCCAACGTGGTTGCTTTTGCTCCAGAAATAAATCAGCCTTCAACATTTGTGAGATAAACAGTTCCTCAGTGATCCTGCCTGATCCTGTTTCCTGTTTTACTTTGTAGAGTTTTTTCTGTAGTGTATTTCATTTCCTTTACTTCCTGTTTCCTACTTCCTGCTGCAGTCATCATCTGATACCCCTGCTTCTGTCTCAGTAGAAATGGTCCAGGTTTTTCTTTTCCTGTGCCAGTTTGTTGCGTATTTGTGTTGATTTGTTTGTTTTTCTTAGTTTGGTCTCATGTTAGTTTAGTTCCCTGTGTTCCTGCTTCCACAGCCTTTTCTGGTTAATCATCTTAAGTCATCCATCCACCTGTAGCCCTGCATTCTTCCCCTCCCTCATCGCCTCCTGCCTCCACGTCCCTGCATGCAGGTGTTAAAAGTTTTCCATCTGCATTCACGTTCAGTTGCATGTGTGTGTGTGTGTGTGTGTGTGTGCGTGTGTTTGTGTATTGATATGACTTTCGACCACTTGCTGAATTCCTGTCTCCTGTCTCTGGCCCCAGCACACCGAATGTTTGCAGTAGGAACAAAAGAGATTATTGGAGCATGATAACGTGATGAGCAGGAAGCTTATAAGTATGAGGCGCCCCTTGCTGCTTAAATATCAGGTTTTAGACTGTCAGAGAGAAATACATGCAGTCACTTAGAAAAGCTTCTTTTTGCCGTTTTTTAAGTGAATTTTTATCATAAACTAAGCAACTAAATAATATTATTACTATTATTATATGTTTCTTATTTTATAGAAAACAAGGGTTTTATCAAGTTATTCTTAGAAGAACCCACAATGGTCAGTTTTAGGACTAAAGTTATTCATAATAACACTTCATGGACAGGAAAAGATCTGGATTTAACTAAACAAACAGGAGGCGGAAAAGATGTTAGAGTGTTTAAGACTGGTCAAATCATCAGCATGCATGAGAAAAAACATAACATGGACACAAAGGTGATGATGAGGTGATCTGGAGGAGAGAGGACAGGTGCTGCTGGGACAAGGACAGATATCACTCTAGAGCCATTTGGTGCTGCAGATATTATCCTGGTACTATCAGATTCTGGGCCGATGCTGCAGGCACAGTAAAGCACTATCCTGGTACAGAGGGAGAAAATGTGCAGACTTGTGTCTGACACTGAATGATCAAACAAAATGAGTTGCCTGTAACTGTACCAGTTTATGAAGTAATTTGCAAATAATTACGTGAACGCTTAAATCTGCATGAGTTATGCTTACAGTGGCGGCAATATGAGATCAGCTAACATGAACAAAGCACGTTGAAAACGGTCAATGCTGGAGGGCAGCACAATGGGGAGGATCCTACACTTGTACTCTGGAAGTTCCCAGCTGCCGGTTCGTTGTATTTCCGGCTTTTTTCCATTAAAGGAGCATTAAAGGAGTTCTTGCTTTATTCCAGAGGTCTGCCCCCTCTGGCGGCAAGTGGAAGTGAAGCCAACTTTGTGTGAGCGCATGGGGCCGCTTCGACTTGGACTACGTTGGTCTTTGTTTACGTGCACTGCACTCAGCCCAAGCTCGGAGTTAGATGCACAATAAATACATAAAGCATAGCATAGCTAGCATACAGCCCAATGCTCATTAAGGCCACAAGCCAAAAACAGTAAAGCAATTGTTTAGTTATCTATTTCATGGTTAACTGTATGAATTCCTTGTGTTGCTTTTTTTATTTTGTACTGATGGAGTTGTCAACTAAGATTGTTTTAAACCGCTCTAAAGTTGAGTTGAGAAGTACCAGAATAATTCCTGGATAGGGAAGGCAACCTAATATGTTTAGAGTTTTTCATGTACAAGAAAATTCAAGGTGTTTTACATAAAACAGATGTGCATTTTAATATGTGGAGTTAAATTGTGGAAGATTTAAGTTGAAGATATGATTAATATTTTTCAGTTTAAGAAAAAGTATAAACAGAATATATAAAGGTTATGAAGTGGATGAATGATCAATTAAAAATTAAAATAAATTGAATGACACATTAGAGGTGTTACAGCGGGTTGCAGAAGAGGCACTAAGAAGCATTAAAAACAAACTTTTAAAATAAATTAATAAAAAGAAACTCTTGAACAAGATGAGATAAAATGCTAGAAATATAAGTTAAGTATCAGATGTTTTGATAAAAGTTGTCAGAAACATTTTTTGGCCTGATTTAAAACTACCAAGAGTTTCAGCACACCTGAATCAGAGTTAAATGTTATTTCATTTTGCAACCAATGTTAACTTTATTTGTCATGAATAATATCAATTTCATTTATATCTGTCTTATTTTTCTTACCTTTTTTTAACAGGGCTAAATGTTTATGTCAATCCTGATGAATTCACTCATATGGCGAGGTATACGGTCCATTCATTCAACAGTACAATCGGATATCAGCTGAGCGATCAGAAAAAACTGGACTGGTGGATCTCTGGTGACTACTGAAGTCCAGGTCTGAGTCCACGACTACACCAAGGTGTCTGGCCCTGTTGGTTGCCGTCAGAAGCTGAGTGCAGACTTTTAATATTTCTCCTCCGGCTCCAGGCTCATGTCTGATTAATGCATCCAATCAGTGATTGGATGGGACTATAATATACTGGTGTGGTCGTTATGTAGATCTGTGAGTCATCAGCATAGCTATGGCAACATATTTTGTTGTTTTTTATAATTTGAGCGAGTGGGAGCATGAAGACGTTGAACAGCAGGGCCCCCAGTTTGGAACCTTGGGGAACTCCACAGGTTATTTTAGTTGGCTCAGATTTGTAGTTACCTATAGACACAAAGTAGTCCCTATCTTTTAGATTGGACTCAGACCAGTAAATTGCAGTGCCAGAAAGTCCTACCCAGTTTTTCAGCTGATCTAGTAAGATGTCATGGTGGACCACTGAGATCCAGTAGTACCAGGATTGGAAGGTTTTTGTTATGAGTTCAAGCGGATGTCATTAAAAGCCTTAACAAGAGATGAACCAATACCTGGACAGAAGCAGGATAGTACGGGGATAAAACCTGCCCCTCTGCTCCTGTGCGCATCCCTTCATCATGCTTTGTGCTGTGACGGATTCTCTGGTGTTTAATGGAGTTTGTGGTGTTGCTACTGTTATGGTTACCCGTCAGAAAGGTGGTGTTCGACTGGTTTCCCGGGATAACAGCCGCCGTCCTGTCCTGAGTGTGACCCAGGCAAGATTTTTGCTGTCCAAAATGAATCCTATCTGGTGGATGTGGTCTATTGCCGATACTAGATCGGCAATAGATGTTTAAGATGATTAGGCCCACTAAAGCTTAACAAGGATGCTTTTTACAGAAGTTTAGACAATACAGATGTGTCCGATGTGTCGGGGGCAGATGACTGGAGGGAAGAGCCCCTGTTTCCCTTACCACTGCTAAAAGCCTCCTTTAACTCCTCCTCCCCACTCTAAATGACCCCTCCTTATCTGGTAATATTCCACAACACAAGAACACCTCTGTCTTCACACACATCACCCAATAAACCAAAAGAATTCACCTGAGCAGCATCTTAAGAGTCAAACACACTTCAGCTCCCAAACTAGTGACTATTTCAGTCACAAAATAAATAATATTTCACATCTTTGCACACAGAAACAAAGCTACAGCAAAGGGAGGAGATCCTTAATATTCATGCAAAGGTTTCTATGTCAGAGGTCGTTGAAGGAAAGGATAATGAGGCGTACAGCAGAGAAGGTCACCCTGAGGCAGCCATGACACCAGGAAGGGCACTTGTCCTCAGAAGGGGGTGAATGAAAGCTAAGCCCTCCCTCCCCTCCCTCTGTCCTCTTGGAGCTGCTCTTTTGCGTGGGTGGGCGGGTGGGGGGGGGAGACGCAGCGCAGAGCAGCCGGGTCGCTCTTATCACTCATGCGCTCGCTGACTCGTGGTTCCACTCGGCTTCAGACGGGCAGGGAGGGGGAGTGGGATGCGAAAGGGTGATCATCTGTGAGGGGGGAAGCCCAAAATCAGGAGAAAAGAAGGGAGACGTTTGAGGCCGAACACGTCACTGAGTCAGCAGACGTGGTTCCTTTTACGCACGGCGAGGTGACGTAGAGCTGCAGAGGGACGAGGGGGGGTCTCTGAATGCAGAGTTACGCTCCGAGCTGTCAGGACTCAGCAGCAGGGATGTCACGATTATTCATCTTCATGAGTAATCGCAGTAGTAGAAGCTACAATTTATAATTGTAAAGCTTCCTAAATGTCATCATTAAATAATGAAAATATAGTTTGATTGTCATCACTGAAATCCTAAAGCTCAAATTTATTTTTATCTTTTCATATTCTCATAGCGATTCATACAATACTGTAGTTTTTATTTTTATTTCTATTGTTACCAGAAAAAGTTAACAGAAAAGGAGTTTTAATGTTATTTCATACATTTCCAGCATTGTGAAATAAAAACATAATAATACTGATAATCTTACAATCGTGTTTATTTCCAGAAAAATAATGGTACCTAGAAAATCTATAATGGTGACATCCATTCTCAGCAGCAGCTCAGAGCATCAGAGCACGTGTTCAGCACAGAGATTCTCCTTTTCTAAGGTTTTAACACTTAGACGTTCTGCTAAAGCTGCTAAAAATCCAACATGCACATCCTTTTGGAGACAAGTAAAGAGCTGCTCTGAGTGGAAGAATCTCTGTACCAGAGAGCCGAGACTTCATCCGGGATCTTAAAGCATTATTCATTATTATTACTACTATATTACTATAACTATTTCATTAATTAATACAAATATTGTGATGCAGTAAGGGGCTGTTTGCAGGAGTGAACCATCTTAGGGGGGAGGGTGGGGTTGTGTCTGCAGGAGATAAGCGACCTGGCCAGCTTGTTTAACCCTAAACTGTGCAGAGACATGAGCTTTGTGTTGTAGTGTCATCACTCTGATGATGCTGATGATGATGCTGCTGATTATGATGATGATGCAGAGAAATGATGACATCATCATGTGGTCATGTGCACGTCCACCTCTGGCTGCAGCGGCAGCATGAGAGACGTGCCGGTTATCATACAGATGCAGCTTCCTCCTCCTCCCCAGCCAGCCTCCCCGTCCTCAGCCCCCCCCCCCCCCTCCCCCCTCCTCTGATCCGCTCCTCCCCCTCCTTCATGTCCCCCCCTCAGCCAATCAGAGGCGTCGGTGGGGGCAGGGTGTAGCAGAACCACCATTCCGGTGAAGAGCTGCTGCATCTCCCCAGAGCTAACAGGGAGCTAGCAGCTGAGAGGGAGGAGGCAGAGTAACAGCGAGTAACAGTGTGTGTGTGCCCGTGTGTGTGTTTGCATGTGTGTGTTCGCGCGCAAGTCGGTGACTGCTGCCTGTCGCAGAACTAGCCGCGGATCTAGTCCCGTTTCACACTTTTCCCCTGTAACCTTGTGCAGCTGCGCAACTCGGGCCTCCTTCCTCCTCTCCGGCGCGAGCAGAGGTCAGCGCGCGGGACTCCAGGCTTCCTTTCCCAGGCTCTCCAACACTGACAGCGGGCAGGATGATCGCCGCGCAGCTTCTGGCCTACTACTTCACTGAGCTGAAAGATGATCAGCTCAAAAAGGTGAGATCAGCTTTAACTCAGCTGCGCGCGGATGGTGCGATGTGACAGCAGCGCAGCGCGAGCCGGGGGGGAGGAGGATGGGGGAGGCTGGGGTCGAGCCTCCGGGCTGGAAGAGGAGGGTTACATCCATTTCTCACGTGTTCAGGGTGCTAGAAGTATAAAACATGGATGTCCTTGAGAAGGGCTGTGGTCAGGGGTGGGGGTGCAGACAGACACCTCATCGCCAAGGGTTTCCGGAGCACGGGTTGCCATGACAGCCAAAGCAGACAGGTGGCTGAGAGGGAGTTGGTAAAAGCCGGGAGATATTCATGCTTTTCTCTATCAGCAGGCTCCTTGCAATGAGTGAAAGCTGAGCCGTTTCCAGTCAAACCAACAGTGGATGAAATGTTCCCGGAGGGGGGGAGTCAATAGAAGCGGGGGGTGGGGTGTGGTGATGCCACAGTGCAGCAGTTCAGCAAGCTGCTTCTAAAGTAGGTTAATGGACCTAATAACAGTGAGTAGGGGCTTTAATGCAAGAAAAGGGCTGAAAAGTTCTGCAGAGGGGTAAATCCTGATGTGACAGATCCATGGCAACCGGATTAAGAAATGTGAACCAACTTGGCTTCGCTCAACAGGTCCGTCTGCTCCAGAAGGGGGAAAACAGCTTAAAGTGCAGGCAGGATGAGGAATTTAAAGGTCGATCCTCTAAAATCATGAGTTAGAAATGCCTGAGAAGCACTGCTGCACCCCGCCTCCCCCACAGAGGCTGCTGGGGGAGCCTCCAGTGGACGCATGCTTTACATATGGCCGGAAATTTCCATCCAACCATCCGCCCTTCAAATCATCCATCCATCCATCCATCGTACATCCATCCACCCATCCATCCACCCATCCATCCATCCATCCATCCATCCATCCATCCATCCATCCATCGTACATCCACCCATCCATCCATCTGTCCATCCATCACTCCATCCATCACTCCATCCATCAATCCATCCATCCATCCATCCATCAATCCATCCATC
>JAVQJG010110913.1:0-18825 GCA_036024015.1 Craterocephalus amniculus | reverse complement strand
TTTAGAATACAGTACTAGAATTAGGAATGTAACGGAATACGATACAGAATACATTTTAAAGTGGGTATTCAGTATTCTGTACCTAAATACATTTTGGAAGTATTCTCCCCAACACTGATGGCCTTTACTGCAAATGTTCCACAATGAAAGTCTGAGGCAGCTTAAGTTTAAAAGTCAGCCTTTCAAAACACATAGGGAGCAGCAAACAAGTACTAGCTGCATCTTTGGGAGGATGTGTCTCCCTGAGTCCCCCAAGAAATCTGTACACTCAAAAATTGCTTTTGGAATCAGGGTGAAAAGAAGATCACCTCTGGTCTGATGGCGGATAACCCATCAGTTCTTTGACAGCTGTATCACCCCAGTTGCCTTGTCGAAAGACCTCATTAAACACTCAAGGGCACAGCGCCCGAGGAAGGAAGTGACTTCTTTGACAGCGGGAAATATGAGTTGGCTGAAATCTTGTGCCGCATTATCGGAGCATCTTAACTACCTGATTTCTGCATTAATGCTATAGTAACAACGCTGTAATCCTATGATGTCCAAGAAAAATAGCAAGGATTATAACCTCTGAATGTAGATATTTGCCTTATCTCTCTGTGCAGTGGATTTGCTCGGCATGGCTGGTCCAGAAATAGGTCAGTCCTGCCATCTTTCTTAATGGGATCTTGGGTAGCAACCAGGGACCATCTGTTCACATGGCTAGCTCTCTAAGCCCTATGGTACATGGCACTCTGCATTTTGACCCCTGCAAATATAACACATCTGTCAATCTTTACAGTAAAGGGACATTACATGAATTTTAACTGTTGCTATAACAAATCCTACATAGATGGTAGAGTGAAGCAGAACGGCCTCTGATAGGAAGCTGGATTTGCTTTGTAACACTTTCTTCCTCTGTGTACCTTTTGCCAACAATTACCTTTCAATTATCTACTTATGTGTGAACAGTTACTTAATATGTGCGGGTACTAGCAGGAAAGTGAGCTTGTGCAATCTGTAAGGATACTGTGAGTGTCTTTTATTGTGTTTCACTGTGTCCTTAAAATCCTGGTGTGGAGAAAATAGGTGTTCTTTCACACTCCCCATGACTGCTTTCCTTCCTGCACAGGGAACAGCTGTCATTTACAGTGTTTTACATTTCGGCCTGGGATTGTTTATGTTAGTAAAGCATATGTGTGTGTGTGTACGTGTGTGTTTGTTTATTTACTCTATGCATGAAAGCATTTTTGTTCTTTCAGTCATTTTGGGCTTGCATAAGCATGTGCTTTTCTAAATGGCGGCGTTTGAGCACTGCCAGAGTCTGCATCCCAGAGTTTATTAATCAATTTATATGTGAACAACTCATGCAGGTTTCCCTGAATGTAGTACATAAAACACACACATAGCACATAAATAAACTGTACATATATATTTATTTTATATGTGCATCTTATTTAGTTTTTCTTCCTCTTTTTTAAATAATTTAAACAGAAAAGAAAATAATAATAATATTAAATAGATAAAATTAAATATAACATATTGTGCCCTTTGTTCCTTGCCATCTGGTTATTCTTAGCTTGCTTTGATTTCTTTACTTTGAGTCCTGTTTTTGTAGTTCATTATTTTTATTCAGATTTTTGAGCTGTATTTGTTAGTCAAAGTCCCATGTCTTTACTCATATGGGTTCTCTCCTTCTGTCACTTAACACATCAAAATTGCCCAAAAAATAAATGACAAGAGAACCAATTATACAAAGAAGGTAATGTTATTAAATTGTTAGTATATAAACCGGCTAATAATATTATTTATTAAGCACACGTGAAAGAGGGCCACACAAAACAAAGATTCATTTGCTGCTGCAAATGACAGGTCATATTGGATTATTTTCCTGAATACATCGAAAAATTGTAATATTTGGTAAATTTTATTCACTTTTTAGGAGCTCTATGAAAATATAATGTTCATATATGTACAGATAAAGAAAACCTAGAAGAAAGTGCGTAGGTATTCTCTGTAATATCTGAACATGATATGAGAAAAGAATCTTACCAGAGGTTAAAACATTATAAATATAATCCTAAATTAACAGCAACACATATTCAGTGTATTATCATTTATTTCACATTAAGTCAAAAACTAGAAGAAGAAGACCGTATAAGCAGTGTGCGAAAGTTTATATTCATAGCTTTCAGAGGAATTAAGAAACTCCATAGTAGCCAAATACACTTAATTAACCGATAAATAAAAATTACGGGCAGAAGGTATCAGAAGTTTTCAGGTCTGGAGCAGTTAGCTTTGTGTCACAAAAACACAGTGCCAAAGGGGAAAGACACCAAGCAATCCTTAAGCTCAAACTTAAACACTGTGCCTTCTGAGTGGCTCCAGACTCCCTCATTGCTTCCTTTCCATTACTCCCAACTGAGCTTTAGCTGCAGTTTATTCATTTGTCATTTGGCAAAATTTATCAGTTCAGTCAGTGGCGATCCAATTGGTATCGACTTGAATTCTCTGAACGGTGGCAAATGGCTGTTGGTGCAGGACCTTGGGGGACACGCATTGCAGCAGGAAGATTGAGGTGTAGGAGAGGAAGGAGAGAGGTGGGTGTGGTGTCCGGTAAAGTCTAACTGTATGTAGGCATACCTGGAGCAGTAACAAAAATATTCAAGTATCCACTGGCATTACCTTTGTTTCACCATGGATGATGTTTTTAATGGGGAATGAATGAATGAATGACACTCAGATTTTTATGTTCTGCCCCGATAACCAAAGTTTGCATGCCGCGCAATAAACAGTGCAAACATCAGCATCCCTTTGTTAGTATGAGTATGTCTGCAGAGCAAAGGCAGAATTGCTAAAATGGTGACATTTTTGGTGCTAGTGTTTGATTTCGTGCCAAACAGGGATTTAGCTGTAGTTCAGAAATTGTTCTCACACCACGACCACAGGTCAGCTGTGTGAGGTCAGACCCGCTGGCTTGGCTTTTCCTGGGCTGCTGCCACATAAGAAAGACAAGCCATGCTCCCAGAGGTGGAGGCTTGTAGGAGGAGGCCAAGGGGGTGAAGAGAGGGAAAGCAGGCGGTGAGAGGAGGAAGCGACAGGGAGCATCGGCATTGTGTTGTACGACTTTGGCTGGTAGAAATTCACACACTTCTTTCTCACCTGAGACAGACATAGTGCTGCACATCTGAGCTCACGAACACAGTGTACAGCCACAGAGCGCGTCATTATCAGAAAACATTGTCAAGCTTGAATTTCTTAACAGTAAAATAAATCTGGAGAGAGATTCAGCACCACCCCTGACACCATGTAGTGTACTTCTCCCTCTGTTACATTTTATCTATCAGCTTTCTGCCGCTTTTACATTTGAAGAACACTGGGGAGTTTTACATCGTTGAAATGGTTGGTCTCAATTTGTCCTCATGACTGATTTTCCCTGCAGCCCTCCTTTAGGCTTGTCATAACTCTGAGGCTCTCTTTGGGATGACTCATCGCTGCTTTTTTTTCTCCCTCCCCCCCCCATCTATTAACCCATCCATTTGCCACCTGTGCCATATTGCTACAGTGCCATTGACCTACAGCCGTCTTCGCTTGCCGCAGCCCCTGTGACCTTTGCCTGTCCCACCCTTCCTCAAACTGTTCTGTGGAGGAAAAGGTCAAGAGAGTAGACATAAAAGTGATGTTTCATTTAGCTGGCTACCCGGCCTTTTCCTTATTAGATCAAATCGGCCTGTGACTTGCGAGGCAATGTGTCTGAGACACTGTGGCGACATTCTGAATTCATTTCTTTCCTCCAATCTGGGCAAGAACTCAGCACATCCATTCTGGAATTATTAAGGTATCGAATATCCGAGAGAAAGTTCGGTAATTTTACTTTTCATGAGGCATTTCTAATGGCGTTAAATAATCAACAGGGAAGGCAGCGGTTCTGCGTTGATATCCAGGCAGTAAGATAGGTTCTTTTGTTCGTCACTGCCAAAACAATGCTCTTCCCGTCTCAACGTCATCATGGCTGCTCAGTGGGGTCTGTGTGAGTCAGAAACTCCAGGATGAGGCACACCTGATAGATCAGAATCTGCAGCATCGTATTGATCCACCCCCATTTAGCAACATGAGTGCCTTATAAAAACCTACTTTTTGGGAAGATAAATTTTGTGGTTACAATTAATGTGTTATTTTCTCTATTTTTCCTTTCCCTCGGTATTGGATAATATGCCTTAACATTAAAATAATAATAAATATAATAATAATAGTAATAATGATAATAATAATGATAATGATGATGATACTACTACTACTACTACTACTACTACTACTACTACTACTTCTAATAATTAATAATAATAATAATAATAATAATGATAGCTCAGACTGATATCACACTTTTCAAGGCACCCAAAGCACTTCACAATATATCCAGAAATATCTAAAAACAAATGAGGCTCTTCTTAGGGGCAATATGTTTAAAAACTAAACTCATCTTCTTAATATAGTAACTGAAAATCCACTGCCTATAACTCCATTGATTAAACACACCAGTGAATGTGTTTGTTGCTTGCTTACTTTAATAAATTGGACTTAAAAAGGCTATTGGATTTAGCAGGGGATCATATTTCAGTACATTGACTTATTGGTTAGTAGATTTTGCACTCAGCAGCATTATTCAGTTTCTCCTAAGGATCATTTTCTCTCTTCTTTTTTATGCTCTTGGCTGTGTCCATCACATGATGCAAAACCCTCCTACAAGCTTCCTCACTCTCTTTTCTTGCTTCTCCGACAGATTTGACTCTTTTTTGCAAAACAAATGAAAAACTAACCAGGCAAACAGTAGTTAACAGAAGCCTTCTGGTCGCCAAATATATTTAGTCTTTTATGAAGGCTTACCAACTCACCTGCTTGAATAAACTAAGCTTTGTGACTTCACCAGAGAGCTCTGGTGTTTGCTTGACAGCTGAGCGCCCCAGAAGGTAAGTAAGAGGTTGTTTCTGTGTAGAAGCACAACCTTTCTGCTGGTAACTCACATTGTTTATTTGTGTTTTGCTGCATATGGGACATTTTTGAGCTGAAGCCTTTGGGCAGAGTGCTTGTAGAAACCATCCAATGCCAACAACGACAAATAGAAATAACAGCAGTCAGTTTAAGTTGCTGTCACACATGCATATAGAAAATGTTTAGTCAGCAGAAAGTCTCTTTTCACATGAAATCCTCTGATACAGCAGTTTGCGCTGGTCTTCTTTAAATATCCAAATGGGTTTATTTGTATTTTAGAATCTTTGACAACATTGGTGAACTACATTAAATTCTCTTACTTACTATTTTTATCTGTTACAATCTGAAATTTTTCTTCTGTTTCAGCAAAAGATTCAGAAAGATTCACTCAAAAAAAAAGAAAGAAAAGAAAATTGAATTCCTTCTTGTCAATATCTCAAGTAAGATTTCTTAGAGGTACATGGACCTTATTAACTTACCTACAAACAGCTTTACTGGCAGTGAAAGATAGAAAGGGCCCAGTTCAAAAGGCTTTGCTTACCATCAGTAACAGCCAAAAACGCGTGTAACAGGAGTTTAAACAGAAAGTCACATAGTTGCTTAATGAAAACTGAAACTTCTATCTGCCCCTGTGTGAACTGAATAATGGTGAAATGACCTGAACATAGCTCTGAGGGTGTTGCTACCTCCCCGGAGCGGACTAAGCATCAAGAGAATTTCCCCGTGGGGACCGATGAGGTATTGCATTATTAACATTCAACATTTTCTTGGTGGAGGCTTTATATGGTGCACGTCCATGACTCTGTGAGGCAAGAACTGCTTCCTGTTCTCAGCTTGTCTCATCATCTATACATCAGCATGGCTGAGTCACACAGAGCGAGTGAGTGTAGGAGTGAAGGGATCAGTGGAGATGGGGCTGACTGCATCCCAACCTCTGCTTGTTGGATTGGCAGGTTATTACTGCTGCAACATCAGTGTTGGAAGATGGATGATGTGGTTCTACTCCTCCTGAAACTGACTTAAGAGGCAATAAAAAAGTAACTCCAGCATAACATTTCATTTCAAAAGGAAACCTTCTCACTGCGCTGGCAGGGCTTTAGATGATGAATGATTGCATGCTAGCTTTAAATGGCCTTTTGCCATGCTAGACGCTTTGCCTATCAGTCCTTCTCTGACCATCCAGCGTCTCCGACCCGGTCAGAGAAATGTTCTCAGGCTGGTTCTGAAAATGCTGTTGCCACTCCTGTCATGTTTTTGCTTCTAATTGCCTATCAGAGGAGTCAGCTCAGTAGGGACCATCTGCTAAGCCAGGTATTAGATCCGTTTTCCCCCACTGGGATTCTGTTTCCTGGGATGGGACGGCCACACTGTGTCCCTAAAACACGTCGCCTCTACAAGCCTGTCACTTGCTGCTCACAGTTTCCATGAGATCATTGGGGGATGATCGCAGGTGATGTAAGAGGTATAGGAAGGAAGGATTTTTCTGTCTTATAGGCTACAATCAGTCATGTGGAAGTGAGCTGCGAAGGGGCTAGGGAAGAGATTTCAGCCCTATTTTTAGAGCTGTGCAGCTGTCTTTCCTCTTTTAGCATTAAATGGATTTGGGTTAATCATTTTGGATACTTTTTTTTTCTAGGCTCTTCTTTACATGTTTCTACTTGATTCCATATGATCCAGCCTTGCCTGTGAATCAGTTACAGAAATTGCCAATTTCTGCCTTTGTTACTTACAATCATTCTAATTATGAGCAATGTCAAGGTGCTAATTAAATGGTTTGTAGGTCTGTCTTTGCCTCTGGCCCTAAATTGCATCAGTATTGACTTCAAAGCTTCAATGCATCAAAGAAGGACCAGAAGTAGTGCAACTTAGATGGCTTCTTTTTTCCTGTCCTCTCCTCTTGTCTTCCATCCTTTGTATATGACTGCATGCACATACTGTAAAATACATTCTGATGAATAAAAATGTAAACTGCTCTATAGAGGAGAGAATTATTTTACATAAAATGTATATTATATACACTATTTCTATCAGTTAATGACCTACAAGTCTTTATAGTGCCTCCTTACTTTAGAAAGGGTAACATCAAATACACACCTTCAGATATTACTCTTTATCGAAATGACATTGTCTGTTTTCCTATCACTTACGTATGTGTGTGTTGAAATAATTTGATTGACAAATTGGCTGTGAAGCTCTTTGACAAAAGCACTAAAAGACCGGATCATCGGAGCCCCTGAAGACTGAAAAATGTCTCGACTGTGTTTTGCTACTTTATTACTTTGATGCGGCTGTGTGTGTTCTCCTGGCCCCTTGTACTCACAGTTATTCCCACAAGTGGCATATCACCTTGGCAACATCTCACATCTCCTGCTCACCGGGATGAGCTCTGCCCCCTTCTGTCTGTCTCTGTTTTTCTTCATTGTCTTCATCCTTCATACCACATTTTTCTTAAAAGATTAGCCAAATTATTACTATAGATATCCAAAACCAGCCTAATCCTGCCAGTTGAGTCAGATTTTGGTGTTAGCTAGCATCTTAATTTTAACTGAGTCATTAAAGTCTGAGTCAGTCCAAGTGGTGTTGAACCAACTGGAATTTGCAGAAACAAATATGGCAATAATAGTGATGGATAATGGGAAAAGTAACGTGTATTAATGTAAAAAGCCACAAACATACACTCTGAAGGAATGTTAAATTAAATAGGCTGCAGGTAGAGTTTTCATATTTTATAGCTTTATGTTGCAAACACTGTAAAGGAAAGGATTAGACTACAAATTGCATAAATTAAACTGAAGTAGAGCATCTCCATACCAACCAAGTGAGCCATTACATCCAGCAATAAACCAAACAGACCCAGCACAAAGCCAGAACAAAGACAAGAGCTTTATCAAATACAAAACCCACCTAATAAGTTATCCATGGGCTTTTAGCCACAACTATAGGACAAATGACTGAAATAGTCCCACCATATAATAACATTACTACAGCAGACAATGTGCAGATGTACTGTACAAAACATTGGATCCAACATTCTGGGTATAAGATTTACTTTACATGGCTTGTTGGTGTTTTTAATGTATGATTTTGTTTGTTGTTGTTGTTTCCAAATTGCCAGACCCAGCCCAATGTCGCTCCCTCCACCCTGATCAGTGTACATTAACAATGAAAAAATTTGCTTTCTTGACAACCGTTTATCTGGTTTACAACAAATGGAGGATGTCTGCTGCTGAGGACCAGAGGAGGAGCAGTGCTGTGCTTGAAATTGTTTCTTTTTCGGTGGAGTTTGATTTTCAGTTTTTCTGTCATACATACAGTATTGGCTGAATGTGAGATGTGCACTTGTCCAGTGCAGATAGAGTGCTTACATATAGGAAAGACGGCAGTTAAATAAAGTCACAGTGATTTACAAAAATAGCGTGACTCACTAGCCAGCTGTTTGACAGAGGAGGGGATTGTTACTCCTTTGGTTTACTTCATGTTCTTTGTGCTTTTCACATTTTGGCTCTTCCTAACAAAGCATCCGTCCTGCAGCCTGTTTCATCTCTGAGCTGTGGAGGATTCAGACGTATCTCTTACTCTGTCATCCCCTTTCTCTGTTTTCCTTGATTCCGCCAATAATGTCTACTTGTCTTTGCTGAGTCAGCCATGGAACAAGTTAGGGGTTCATCACTGAGACTTTTCCCCTGTCTCTGGAAGCCAATACATTGAGGAATTGTACCTGCAGTAAATACCCTGGGTTATACTGCTCCAAAATCTTTGTTTTAAGTATGAAAAATAAAAAAGAACAGTTATTCCAAATCTTTATGCTCTTGTAGTTGAGTTATTCTAAGCCTCTTAATGAGAGTCTTCAGCATTCGCTGACTGATTTAGGGGCCGTCCCCACGATGCCGGATTGCAGTAAAACCGCAATAAAACAACAACCATGACGCCATTCGTTGAACAGCTGTGTTGTTATGCTGCTCCAGACAATCCAGTGTTGTTTTCAGCTTTTGCACCAAAATATGCAGCTTTTACACAACCGCATGGCTCTGTTGTGCCATCAACAAGCTCAAATTAGCGAACAGCGTTTGCCAGTTAGCATAGTTAGTACAGTAAGCATCTCTCTGCGCATGCTCCTTGTCTTGTTCTTCTGTCAAAGCGTTACTCTGTGATCATTACAGCACTACCTGCAGCTTTGTAGTATGTACTGCAGTGGTTTTGTGGGGATGGCAAAGCCCGAGTCTGATTATTCGCCAGCGTCTTCACACCAGAACCGGCTTCGGCGCTGTGGGGACGTGGCCTAAGAAGAGACACTGAAGAAATGAAATGAAAAAAAAATTCAAAAATCTAATGAAAGACCAAATTAAATGAAAAATACTTCATCAATACCCCAAGGGAAATTATATTGTTTTAGAGGTTTTTTTTTTCATTTGTTTTTTATTCTAAGTTAAGATGATGAATTGCCAGCCAAACTGAAAGTCAGGTCATTTCTTGACCTGGAGGGTGTTGGCAGGAAAAGGCCTCCTGTATTATTCTACACTATTCTTCCATAATGGCTATAACACATATGCATGCATACTGTACGCCTTTGTCAAATCAAAGGTCAAAATCCCCAAATTTTAAATGCAACATTAAAACAATATTTGCTTAAACTTTGGTTATGAACCAATATATTCTGTAGGTTGTAAGGACATGAACGAACTGTATCTTACATATTCCTGTGGTTATTTTTAACCACACAAAAATATTGGCATTTGTTGAAATGAAAAGGTGTGTGAAAGATTTGTGGCTCATGATAAAACCATCAAACCGTCAGCCTCAGGAAAGTGAATGCCTTTGAGGCCGCGAGCTCAAAGGCACTGAACTTTTCACGGAGGAGCGTGTTGCATATTGAATATTGATATGGTTGTCAACAGTGCTTTGGTCAACAGTCCATCAAACCAGCAGACAATCGTCAGAGGAAAGGTGAGGCGAGGTGGACTAACTAGAGTTTCATGAGAGAAGGGTATGCAGAGATCAGTGGGTGTTATTACTGAAGAAAATATTAATAGAGTAATGATAAAGCCAAAGTGCAGAGCTCTTATAGAGTTCACCACTTGAAGACATCAAATTCTTTAATTCACTGTTAATTCTTAACAATGTGGCCCAAATCCAGTCCTCAAGAACTACTATTCCTCGACTTTTAGATGGATCCTTCCCCAATACACCCAATACAAGATATTCCACTGTTTCATTCAGGTGAAACTGAAAGTGGCTCGATATTTGCTCATGAGGACTGGACTTGGGCTCCCCTGATCTAAAAATCTGATTCAGAATTTTTGGTGAAGAGACTCAATCCTTTGTGAAAAACTTGGGAAGAAAGTTAAATTAATAATATGTACCCCGGTAGGAATATTTACATAAACCATTAGCAAATTACTGTATCGTTCCTCTCACATTGCTGTATTATAAAACCACAAAAGGGCACCAAGGATCCATTCAGTAGAACTAAAATTGATTAAATGACTGAACGTTAATATTTAATACAGCTTTTTGTCAGGTGTGGGTTTGTTATGTGAAAGCAGCTGTCAAAGTATTCACTGAGACACCTTTAACACCTCTCCTACTGATGGGTGAAGGTATCAATGAAGGGTTAAGGTCATTCGTGGCAGGATCCAGGCATCAACCCACCTCAGTGACAGAGCTGGACGGCTGTGCGCAGTTCCTGATCTGATGTGGCACAAAGTAAACAGAAGCTGGATGCACGGAGATGCTGCTGCAGCTCATACAGAGCCCGCTGACAAACGCAGCATACTAATTCTCCGTCCTCCCCCTCACATCAAGGCTTTGTCTCTGTCGCTCCGAGTAAGCATCCCACCTTACCAGAACCCACGAGACTGTTGGCAATGAAAAGTGGGCTTTTGACATGGATGATAAACTTCTCATTAACCTTCAGAATACTAAACGAAACCTCTATTTAATTAGATAAAGCTCATGTCACTGCTGCATCTCCTCTGAGATGAAACTAAGCCCCTGCAGGGATATATCTAGGTGTCATAAAAATATTGCTTAAAGAGAAAAAAATTAATATATATAAAGGGCAGCTGTGTTATTTTGTTGATCAGATGGTAGTTGGTCTAAATGTCTCATTGAGAAAGAAAAAAAACTCGTTAATTCCACATCCGGGCCTGACTTTTCCCCTCGCAGCAAAATGCCACATCACATTTTTGGAGAAGGATGAAAGGTTCTGCTGAATTCTGTAATGTGCATCAGACAAAGTAATTGCTCTCCATGAATCGTAATAGAAGTTGCGATACAGTGATAAAGCTTTGATATTATTAACTTTGGCAGGGATGATTTATGCTTTGAATTAAGGTACATAATGGGATTGCGTGGCAGTAACTGCTACCCTGGCAACTGTGGCCTGAATATATTATGGCCTGTTGGCCACATGCAGATTAAGTCACTTAAAGCTTTCACAGAGGATTCTATCCTTTTTCATTATTTTTAAGTGGTCAGATGGAAAGTAATTTACATTATGGTCAATTTGGGTATCATTGGATAAATAGCTCAATTACAAACCTAAGAATACTTAGATGTAAAATGAAAGAGTGCATGCAATCCTAATTGTTTGAATCAATTTGATCATGATGCTATTTAGGCTAAATTATTCAGGATGTTTCTGGAAGGAGTAACTGACATGCTGGCCTCTATATACTTTTACTACTTTGAAGTCACATTTATGCACGAGCAGTCTTTGGGTTTGAATGAAACAGCTGTGAAGGCATTAATCAATGGCTGCTTTACACAAAACCAGAGTGATTCCCTCAGATTTCTGCCTCATTTTTAAGTTACAGTTTATAATCACACACACAGTAACAGAGCAACCCTACCCCGTGTTGTCAGCTTGAAAGGACTGCCTGCTTAGCAGAAATGTGAGGATAGGTCTTATTATGTTTTATTTTACTAAAGCTAAATGGTTTGCAGGGAGAAGAGGAAAGAGAATGAATCTGCGGCCGGCAGGGCTGCATGAATTTCTACAATTAAGTCCTGGTGATGCTTCATGTTTAAGGCTTTGTTCTCCTGGACTTCACTTTGAATTGAAATGGCATTTAGTTTAAACACGACTTCATTTTTCTGGCTTTCTACCGGTGACAGCTGTGGCCACAGGCTTTATATTTTCAGGTTGGCTGTCCCTCCATCCGTCTTGTTCTCATGCGTGTGATATCTGTTGAATACCTAGAGGGACTTTTTTCAAATTTGACTGTGACCTCACGTCTGGCTCTCTCTTGTTAGCGCAATATATCAGGAACGCCTGGAGGAAATTTCATTACATCTGTCACAAATGTCGTCTTTGACTTGCGGATGAATTAATTTAAATCAGGTGGTCAAAGGTCGAGGACATTACGACTTGTCAAGACCTGCTTTTGGCGATAATTTCAAATTTCTGCGCTAATTTTGTCAGAATTGAGCACACATGTCTAAAGAAGATTTGAAGCTATTTATATCCAAAAGATGAAATGTACAAAGCACTCTTCTGACCTTTCTTCAAAACCGTCACTCAGCAAGTGAAGGAGAATTTTAAAGGATAAAGACCTTCATGCTGAAACTGAATTCACCTGGACTCATTCTGGATTCAGGATGTGTGCGGAAATTTGTCTTTTCTTAAATCTAATATTAAAATGATCTGTTTATCTACACCTAACTACAAAAAAACAAAAACAACAACTGCTAAATTCCTAATCAAAATTATATAATCACATTTACTTTTATACATAGACGTGAGACATTTTTCCAGGCTTGCTGAGTTATAGTCCCCTCAGGAATCTAACATCATTTCTCACGCTGACATCGTCTGTCACTGGTGTCACTGCCGTATTAGCCCACTCACCTGTATGATTGTGTTTTTAATGAGTCAGACTGAGCACCACCTCTGACACGGTCATGGCAACTGTTGCAACCAACCAGAAACTCTGTGCTTGAGTATTCAGCTACCCAATGAAAATAGTGTTAAATAATATTAACAGTGTAACGAGACCAATTACCAAAAAGCAGAAAAGCAGCATGTTTGTGTTTTGTTCATTTCAGAAATGCTTGTCAACATGACTGATTAGACCCTCATAAGGACTCAGCTTGTTTGTCCTACAACAGCCAGAGTGAATTAGAACAGAGGGAACTGAAAAAAAACTGTAGCAGGTAGAATAGGTGAAATATTATTAAGCAAATGTGTTTCTGTTGCAGTCACAACATACAGTACTGTACAGTAGATTGTCAAATCACCGGACAGTCAGGAAAATAGGAATTACAATGATAAAGTGATAAACTTTCCAATATAAATGCAAGTACGGTATAAAAGGCAGAAATAGAATTAAAAGGCAATATTTTCCACTGCCGTCTTTTTTTCTTTCTTTTAAAAAAAAAGAAAAAAGAATAGTCATCAGAAATAGTTCTCCAGGGCTCTCATTTATCAATAGTTTGTACAGTAGGAACTATCCTATATGTCATCCTAAAAAGAAATTTAGAATGGTCGTAGGTATAAGAAAATACAGATTTACTAACATGTGGAAGCCAGTAGTACACGCTGAATCAGCTGTTGATAAATCCTACATGTTCTTAACCACCTGCTCCTGCCTGCGGATGGCCATTTGCGTTCAGAAACCATATATAGAGACAACACAAGACCTTAGAGGTCACGTGGAAATCAAGTTCCATTAACATTTATTTTAAAAATACATTTCAAGTTCACTTGCAGAAGGGCAAGTGCAGGAGTTGAATATTTACTGTATTATTTAATTGTTGGCCACTTTTTGTTCCATCTTCTGCTAAGTTTATCCCATTCTGCTTCAGCAATCCAGGTTCTGGGGAGGATTCATCTCTCCATAAAACATATTGCCCCGGCTGCATCTTTTGCCTCCCACTTGTCCAGAATCTTGAAATGTTTTAGGGGCACACTGCACAGTGCACTCAGATATACTGAGTTAATATCTCTTTGGGAATTACCTTGTTTGTACACAAACCTATTTTATATCTATATTTTAGATGCTTTCAAACTCTCCAAAGATCCAGTTTAAAAAAGAAAAGACACTAAAGGATCCTCTTTAGTGCCTGACAAACAACCAGTTTTATAGGATGGTTTTTGCAAAGTTGTTGTCTGTTATGTGTAGACACAGAGAGGTTCATGACATGAATTAAGTGTCTTTTTTATGCTTGAATGACTTATAGGTCAGTGGTTTGACTAGCAAACACATAAAAAAGCACATTTATCAGAAAACCATCAGGTTCATGGACTGGACTGAACATGGATGAAAAACTTTGAGAAAGCCTGGAGAACTATTGCTTGAGGCCACTTAAGAAGATTACAAGAACTTTGACTGCTTGGCTGCCAAACATTAAGTAATGAGGAGTGGTTAAAGCTTTTACTTAATAATGAATATTTATTTGTTGGATGCCCCCTAGATTAATTGCAGGAAAAGTAAACTGGAAACTAAAGTGTAGCAAATGTATAGAGAGAATGGTGTTTTTGTTTTTTTCCTACTGCATTACAAAAATCAGTCATGGGTACTGAGTATAACTCTTGTCATGTTTCTCTTCCATGCATCTCTGGGCTGAGGTGAATTTACAAACACAAAGGAATTCCCTTGGACTTGTAAACACGTTTGTAGACTTGTGATATCCAGCGTGGAAAAGTGACAGTTAGCCCAGAATCTGTTGTGCAGCGTCACAGAGCCTCCACTGAGTGCCCTCATTAATTCTTTAATATGGCTCACAGTTAGCATTGCAGTAACAGCTGAACAGTCACACTTCACTAAAAATGTTGCCCTCTAGCTATCCTGTATATGCATAATGGACATGCTGTAAGAGGAAGTGGCTGCTGCGGCAGCAAGTTTCCATAAAGTCTCATTTGATATTCTGCAGTTACACTCCACTTTTCCAAATGAAGCATTAAAGCTCATGTAGTGGATGGCAGGTGGAGAATGGATTAGATGGTGGAGAATTTCCCTCTTCAACACTGTCAGCGCCTCTTTACAGGCAGGTCACAGCCACTCTCTCGTCCCTGTGCTGGCATAATCCCAGTGGGGTTCCTCCCTTCTGTCTCATGGGCAAACACACACACAAAGGTTGAACACACAGTGACGTTGAAGACTTTACACACACGTAAGGAGCCAAGGTTGTGTGTGCACACATGGACACACTGTGGCATTTAAGCTCTTGCTGTGCCGTAGAGGACAAGCTCTAATATTGCTCATCCTCCACCCTTCCTGCTCTTCATTGGTTCTCTCCTGCTCTCATTCTGTCTCTGTCCCAAGCCGTTTCCTCATTTCCTACCACCTCTTAATGCGTCTTG
Organism: Craterocephalus amniculus; assembly: GCA_036024015.1. NCBI lineage: Eukaryota > Metazoa > Chordata > Actinopteri > Atheriniformes > Atherinidae > Craterocephalus > Craterocephalus amniculus. The sequence goes on along the minus strand of JAVQJG010110913.1, from coordinate 3,557 downwards.
TATCCCGGGGGGAAGCTTTCTCCAATATTCTCTCGTCCTTCCATCTCTTCACATAATCACCTTGATTTTTTCCGCATCTCCGGTGTCCTTCTCACCTTTCCTGCTCTGTTCCTTTCCTCAAGGTCATGGCCACACTTATAGTTTCTTAAAAAGGCTGCTGGTGAGCCTTGCTCCTCTAAAATCTCTCAAGAGCTTCCATTGTATGACTTTATTTTACTGTAACACTTCTCTTATTGTTTACAAGTTCCAGAAAATCTTTTTTTTTATGATTAGTGACGCCATGGAGAAGCTTTTAGAGGAGATTTTTCAGACAGGTTGTCCTGTGTGTATGCAACAGATCCCCACAGGCTTCCTCTTCATCTCCAACTGACAGATGCTCATTTTAGGGGCTGTCATCTTGTCAGACCTAAGAGGCTTTCCTTTATAACGACCCCCTTCCAACCCTCTCCCCTGTCAATCACCATTTCGGTCGCCTAGGTGCAACAGTATGTGGACAATTGTGTGATAAAGGCCACAAAGGTTAAATGGAGCCATTTCCTGGGATGCAGCAACGTCCTATTTGGATTTATGAGTTGTGTTTCATATCAGAGATATATATTGATAAATTGCTGGAAATATTATTAGTTTATGTCCAGCCTTGCCCTGGATTTATGTGGGATGAAATGGTGCTGCCTGAAGCCTGGGTATGGTTGTTTGTTTGTTTGACTTTTTAAAATAAGGTTTAAGTTGCAGCTCTAAATAATTATACGTTATGTATTTTAGTGGTCACAGACTGTATGCCCTCTTAAAGCAAGAGAACATGAAAACATGGAATAACTGTGTATAAGCCCTTCAGGTGCTGTGCAGAAATACAGCTCTGCTTGATTTGGATCGTTGCTGGTTTGCACCCACTCTGTCGATGTTTCACAATTTATTTAAAACAGAGACAGCTCTCATCAAGTGTTACATTTGACACCGTGTTTGTGTTTTTGTACATAAAAAATCTGGCACAGTTCCAGTTGTCTCATGTTTCCAGTTGTGCTCTAATTCCAATTCAACAAAAAGCCTCTCACGTGTTCTTTCTCATAAACAAACGTAATAAATTTGTTGCGATTTATGCTGCATTGTCTGTGTCTGTAGAAGTGTTTAATCTTCTCTTTAGTTCTTCACTTTAACACACAATGCTTAGAAATCTTGGGTCTTGTCCTGAGCAACGTCATTTTACTTGTTGAAGTTAACTATTCTTTTGAGGCTTTGCATATGACATTTGTTTTTGTTTTGTTTCAAGCTGCAAGTTGCACCAGCTCTACATTTTCTATCATATTTGGACGAAATATAGAGCTGAGGTTTAATTCATAAAACTTGAACGTACAAAAAAAAGGTATGATTATGGTCTGATATAATTATATTATTTTGCAAAAACACCACCAGCACACAGCACATGGAGGGAGTCCTGCTGATCACCACGTGATGGAGAAGCTTTACTGACCTTGAAGTTTCATGAGAGAAGTCAATAGCTTTTTCTGTGAGGAAGACTGTAACAATTACTTCAGTTCCAAAAAAGAGCAAACATGTTGTATATCTAAGTTTTCTTTGTGAGGAAAGCACTCCTTAGTCGTAGTAAGTGTAAAATCTAAAATCCAGAGGAGTTACAATGACACCCATATTAGTCTGTTTGTGTTGGAGAATTTCATTTATCTTTTAATAAATGGAGTTGTTTATTTATGTGATAACTGAATTTGTTCACAGGAGATTGTGAAGGATTTTATATGGTCTCATGAGTCTCAGCCCAGAGCCACAATCTTTTTAAAAGATATATGAAGGCATTTTAAAAAAGCCTGGCCAGCTGAGCTAAATACACTTTTATTTGTTTTTCACTTTTTTAATATTATCACCTGCGTTTCATTTGTAAAGAATACCTCTGTGAAATCTTATTCTATTTAATGATACAGCATAACCTCAAGCTATATTTCCAACTTTAACATTTTCAGTTTTTGATGATGTTGCTTGCAAATAAGATTACCGAGTTTTATATTGTTTTCATTGTAAAGCTCATTTGTTTTTCAAGAGATTCCAGGAACTAAATGGGTAGCGTCCATTTTAATAAACAAAGAAAGATTTGCTTCAGAGTGTCTGAAAGGAAAGATAAAATGCTTATATATAGAAATGTAATAGGCCTATCTTTCCATTTTTTCACTGTTAAATTCTGTGTCAGTTTGAATAGCTTCATTTTCCTGTGCTGCAGAGCTTTACTGTAGATGAATGATAAAGATGGCTCTTGAAGGACATGTAGGTGTCATTCCAGCAAATCTTTTGTCACCTGGCTCATTTCCTAGAGACAATGGCTATGTGACCTTGGGAGGTAACACAAAAGGACCTGGCTGTGGAGGAGTTGGCAACAAAAGATATGATAAGAGAAGAAAAGACGGAATGCGTTGCTATATGCATCATATAGAGCCCGCAGTTTTTTTTATTCCCCCTCCTCTACTCCAACATGACAGATATAAAATCAGATATAAAACTCTGTTCTCACCAAAATAAGTGTTCACATGTAGCTGCTACTGAACAGTTTTAGATCTGGATCTCAAATTTCCCAGAAATCCTGACATGTTATCATTTAAACTGATTATATTCATTACAGCAGACCAGTTTAGATTTACTTTTATAGATCTCTCTTCACATTTGTTTCTACTTGTGTTTTCTCCCAGCAGTCTTGTTGCCTGTAAATTTTACACCCAGTTGACCTCATCCTCGTAATTCACAGCAAATTCTGGCACCCACACCAGTGGAAACCGCCCCTCTTTGGTTTTTAACCTCCTATTGTAAATTGTAGTAAAAAAAGTAAATATGTCAAATAAAAGAGCACGCTCTCATTATTGAAAATTAGGCACAAATTTTGCTGCTTTATTTAATTAAATGTGGCTTCAATGTTCCTCCCTGGAATTTTTTTTTGAGGCAGACAGGGTGAAGTGTGTTTTCCTTGCAGTCATTTCCTTGTGTGATTTTCTGTTTCTGTTTTCATGTCAGTTTTGTACAAAAGACAAAAGATAAGAAGACATTAAATGATAATAAATTGATTTCAATCAACATCTTACTTGAACAGCTTTTAATATGAAGACTGGTAATGCATACACATGTAATATTAAATAGTTTAATCATGTTTTATAGTGTTGAAGCAAAATCTTCACTTGTACTCAGCCATTTTTGTTTAGTGACATCAGATGGGTCCTTCACAGAATGGCTCCAGTCAACAGAGACAGACGGATAACTTTGATGCTGATTGAACTTATCCTGCCTTTCAGTCCTAAAGGAGCTCCCCCTTCTGTCAGTGGCCGGGTTTGCCTGATAAGAATGTTCTTAAGATTTACGAACGATCTTAAGAAGATCTTACCAAAGAAGGAGCGGTAAGTTATGACTGTTTCCCAGATGCCTTCTTAGTGGCGTTCTTTAGGTTCTTCTTAAGAACTCGCTCTAAGATCTTCTTAACAGAAGCAATCGAGATCAGGCACATCGATTAACAACCGGTGATTCAGCCCAGACGGCAGCCACAGCGCTGATATTCCAACTAATACGCTGCT
>JAVQJG010110864.1:0-14480 GCA_036024015.1 Craterocephalus amniculus | reverse complement strand
TCTGGTCAGGAGTTTGATGTTCACAAAGATTCCACATAAAATATTAATGAGAATGGTCATGTTTAATTTGAGCTGCAGAGACAGCAGAGAATGTAACAGGGTTGAAAAGAACGTAAATAAGTGGAAGCGAATCATGTTACTATGCTTAAACACAAAATGAAATATATCAAATATGGAGTTTAACTACCTTCCCACATTATTTAGCAGTTAAAGACAGATCTAGGAAGAAACAATCAAAACTGCAAAAATAATTTGAGATTATTTCGGATTAATTCATTGTTATTTCTGTCAGATATATCGAAATAAAAGATATTAAGCATGTTCAAAGACCCCTGTGGTCGTTAAATCAGCGGTGCTTGTTATGGCATGGCAGTAATCCCCAAACTTGTTGGGGGACACCAGCAGTTAGGAATGCCGTCAAGCTGAAGAAGAAGTCCTTCCACGTCTTTTTGCCCTGTGCAGCTGACAGGTATCAGCATTCTTAGTGGAGAAAGGATTTAGCGGTCACTGAAGCAAAAACTCAGGCATGGGAGAAGTTTGGAGAGGCCATGGGTCATGGGTCAGATCTATCAAAGGTTTGCATGTGCTAAAATGTGTGCAAACTTGACAGCACAAGCAAAACATGTTGCAGCTTATTCATTAAAAGAATGCACAGAGAATTGTGCCTCTTACACACACTGACTGGTCAGCGCACATGGTTTTCACCTGAGAGGTTTTGGGATCAATCCCTGCCCCTACCCTCCTATGTCCTGCCACATTCTGGTGTTGTTGGTAGGATCCATGTAGCACTAAGGGTGGATCCACGGATTCCAAATAGGTTGTGTGTGCATAAAGCAGGAGGATGCTCTTGTAAATAGAGGGGGAGAGATGTAACAGTGTGGGTCCTGTCACTATCCCTCCAACTGATCATGTGCCCTGACTACTTGGCCACAGAGAAATCCCTTTGGCTGACTGGTCAGCACGCATGGTTTTCATCAGGGAGGTTATGGGATCGTACCCCACCAGGGCCCTCCTTTGTCCCACATTGACAGTATTATCTTCAGTGGTAAAGTGACAAAGTATTCTTTGTTTATTTTTTTATTTTGCTTTTTTCTCTGCTTCTGTGAAAAAAACTCTTATGGGAGATATAAACCATTCCTCTCATTCAAATTTTTTTCAGTGTGATTCAAAGATGGCAGACAAAAGCTGGCAATGATCCATGTGTCTTATCAAAAATGAGGTAGTGACAGTATTTTACTTACCAAATTTATCCTTTGAAGTATCTATTAGAAGGACTAGATATTTTCACTAATTATGCAGTACAAATGATCCCCTTCGTGTACACATATAGCGTAGACCTTTTCCAATGTCAAATACTGACTACAGATAAGCAAGCTGCAGTGAAACAGCTGGAGGACAGGAAGTCTGATATGAGAGCAGTGATACTAATTGAACTATGATTAAACAAAACAAATTGCTTGGCAGGAAAACAAAGTCACAAGTAAGAAGGACCCTGAGGCTACAGATTATTTATATTTTCTTAAATCCATCTTTGGAGAATAAATTAATCTCTTGGAAAAGAATGGGGTAACCAGAAAACATGTGAAGGTTTTCCTCAGTGTTTTTTTTTTGTTTGTTTGTTTTTGTTTTTTGAGTTTTTGGTGGATGTGGAATTGAATCAGTAAAGGACTCAGTTCAGGTTTAACCTTTGCAAAGTGTGACTTAGGACCTATGTCACCCCCAGCTGTTACACTTTGCTTCTCTTAACACCCTCCTATGTCTTTAAAATGGTAATCACTAAATGCTCTGATTCAGGGCAATTTTCAATGCTGCACTATCTTTTCTGCGGCTGTTCATGTCAGTTGTTCCCTCTTTCTCACATCATCTTTGCAAAGACGTCAGATCCCGATAAGGTGCTCCAGCTCCTATAAGAGTCTGAAACCTCTCTCTTATTCTTGAATGGTATTTAGTTTTTTTGTAATCGCCCTGAAAAGTTTCTCAGAATTTAACTCAAGCTTCATTATCTACAGCTGGTTATGTAGCAACACACATAGATTTGTTTTAATTTGGATAAAATATTGTAAATCTGTAGCTTTTAATAGTGTAGCTTTTGATTTTTTCGCTTTATTTATTTACAGTGATTTATAAAAGTCTGGGAACACATTTGCATGTTTCACATCATTAAGTAAATAAGAAACAACGTGCTCAAAAAATTTATTCAAAGTTGAAAATTCAGGTTAGAATATACAAGCTAAGCAACAAAAATCATTTTAGATTCTGTACTCTTTCCAGGTTCAAAATTTTATAGGACATCAGATTTGAGTCATTTGAGTTGTTTCCTCCGCCTGAAGGAGATTCTGTTTACTCGAGAGAAATAGATATGAAAAAAAAGTGTCTATCAGAACATTGCAGATTAAGCTGCAATTCGATAGTCCTCATAGCCACACCTCGTAGTAACTTATCATCCCAATAAAGCACTTGGCTCAGTTTTTCAAAGCAGAATGGGAGCTACAGCCTTTTCTTATCAGGATCCTCTCTTGTGAAACCAGCTCACATTCTGAGTTTGGCAAACAGCCATCCTTTCTACATTTCAGATTAAACTTGTAACTTTCCTCTTTGATAAAGGTTATAATTAAGAGTGGTTAACCTTCAATAGTTCAAAGTTCCAGTTCATGTATGCATGGCTTGCATCAAGGGCATCTGTCAGGACAGACAGCATTGAAGACACAGAAGTAACTTCAAAAACTTTTTTTTTAATTGACCCAAAATCCAAATATCCACAAAAGAATGAGTAATCCAGCTAAACTAGAACTCAAGTGAGAAAACTGGTCAAACACTGACAAATGGGGGTAACTTATATAGTGGTTTGACCAAACCAAGTGACACACACAGGGGACAACTACAGTAAATGGCTAAAGATAACTAGCCGAGAGCAGCCGTGCTCAACTGTTGTTCATTTAATCATTATCCTAAGATGACTAGTTAATTTTGTCGTCATCTTAACACAACAAGGATGATCAGTTTCTTGTGAAAACAGGATTATCTTCTTATCTCAAAAAAGAGATTTTGTTTTCTTGAGATAATGAGATGTTTAATATGGGCTTCAAAGTGTCTTAGCCTTTTCAGCATTGATGGAAGTAACACATTGATCAGTAGTGAATGCTCCTGGATCTGACATCAGCTTGCAACCCTTGCTGGCTCGACTCTCCTGAGCCCCCCCAGTACAGAACAGGTCTATACTTGGATGGCCCTTGGACCCACTAGTTGGGAAAGAAGAAAATAATGGCTAAGCACACATCCATGTTGAAGGATAGCCCCCTTCCCCACTGGCCCACATCCCTCCCGAACATTAGAAGCCACTCAAAGCTTTAGTGGCAGACTGCTGCACCCAAAGTGTGAAGGAGAACTACTGTAGTTCCTTGCATGATTTCTGCAGCACTTTGACTGGTTGTTGAATTTTAAAGAATGTTTAAAAATAATTTTTGTATAATTCTACGTGGGTTCTTCTAGCATAATTCATTTTATTGCAAGACGTATTATAGTTTATTTTCTTTTTCAAGTCCATTCTTCTATTCTCACTTCTGACCAAAAAAGATTTAAATGAAGATTTGACTTAGTTCAGGAGAAGCATGAACTTGCATAATAGACAAAAGTGAAACCTTTATCTGTTAATATGTCAACCATTGATCATTAACAGACAAAAAAGAAATCTTAGTAACAAAACCGTTAGATTAAGACAGCCTCTCTGAGAATGAAGGACTTCTCTGAGGAACTTCTCAGGAAGCAAAGAAGTCCAAATTTCACATGTGGGCTAAGACACACAAGTATTTATCAGAGGAATTAAGAAAAAACAGTCCCATTTACTCTGAGAATCCCTGAGATGAGTGGCAGAAACAGAAGTGAGGGTGTAGAGACAAAGAAGAGAGAAAATACCTCAGGGTTACAAATCTACAGAGGAGCATAATGGAAGGCATATTTTTTATTTTTTTCAAACTGGAAACCCTCACACACTGCAGCAATAGCAGCTTTCCCTCCACCCTGTGTCTTCATGGAGAAAGATACAGGATGTTAAACCTCAACGCATCTTGAAAGAAGATCGCAGAGTGATGACTGCATGGACTTAACTCACGGTCACCTTGACCTCAACTATAAAGAACATTTATAGGAACACTTAAAGTCAGAGATCGCCAAAGACTCCTGACAAAGAAATAATCACGTTGGAATAGGGTATTAGTGTGAGCCAGGACAGGGGTAGTTTGGTCCTAGAGAGCCACGGTCCTGCAGGTTGTTAATGTTTACCTGCTCCAACACACCCGATTCAAATTAAATGGATCAAACAGCTTAGCAAGTTCTGCTCAATGACTCATTCATTTGAATCAAGCGTGCAAACATTTTAAAAAAATAAAAAAAACCTCCAGGACTTTGACCTTCTAGGGCTGAACTTGCCTACCCCTGAGAAAAGAACAAACTTGTGGGACTCTTGCAATAGACTGAAATACGAATAAACTCTTAAATTGTTGTTTGTTTGCCCTCATCTTAACTTTTCTGATGTTTATCTCTGTAAGCATTTATGAATAAATCTGAGAATGATTAAGTAACAAGTGTGAAGTGCTGCCCGACCTTCATTTGAGGAGAAGGTAAATATAACACTGCAACAGATATCTTGAAAACCGAACACAATTAGTGTACCTCGTCTAAAACTTGTGAAACATCACTGAAAATCAGCGTCTGTAACATCTTCTGTTGAGTATACTAATTACTTTTTAAAAGGAGGTCAAGGAAGTACTGTAAAAGTCCAAAGGTTACATTCAGTTTTGCCTGTTCTGGAGATTTCCAATTAAAGCAAAGTATGTCCACAAACTCTTTTTGATTAACAGTAATAATTAAATACAAGGTTCTTTTTGGTGTCAAGGAACAGATGGATAGTAACAACTGATATAATAAGCTGAGTAGGCTGAATTTCAAGTCTTACCTCGCTTTAGTAAAATTGAAGTCATGGCCTACATTTCAAATAATTTAGCTGTGAGATTAAGTATAGGTGTACTTCAAAGGATGTGAAGAATGCATGGCCGTGGCGCCTTGAGCAACGCGCACCAGTCAACCTGGAAGTTGGTGGCTAACCAGCTCACATGTTACTATGGAAACAGCAACACAGCAGACATCGGGGTTTATTTTAACCTGGCGAGTGACAATAAAACCCTTCATTTCTGGTATATTTTGTAGTTTGTGTGATCATTCTCGCTTCATATTTTCAATTTGTCCTTCCTTCAGACCAACGATCTCAAGGTCTGACTCAGCCTGATATCTCATTTGCTTTCCTTCTATCTATTCGTGGTCACCTTCTGTTCACCTCTTTCTCTTTCACTCTCTTCACATTCTGCATCCTTTCTGGACAGCAAAATCAGGATGTTGAGTTGGGATACTAATGGGGGCATTCATTTGATGTGAAAATAGACTAAATGGAAGTTGATAGAGAGGAGAGTAGGGCAAAAAAACAAGTGGGTGGTTTAACTCTGAGTGCTGCTGTGCTGTTTGTGTGTTTTTGTACATGCATACACGTGTGGGAGAGTCACTAAAAGCAACCAATAGAGATAGCAGCATGTCACGAAGCTTCAGCATGGTGCTCGGTCAGATCTGGGGATACTGTCACATCCTATCCTCCTCAACACCGGTCTCTGTGCTCTGTGGGCCAGAGAGGTCTACAAGACATCACATAGATGTAGATATAAATACTACACCATCCTCACTACATATTCCTTTTGTGTCCTGAGGCAACTGCAGCTACAGTGTTCTATTGATCTCAGGTTATTAAGCAAGATTTGCCTTTTGTTTAAAGGAAGCATCTTCAGCAACCTTAAGATGAAATGTTTTGTCTGTATCATCAGGATGTTTATAATACATTGAAGGAAGCACTTTAAAATATGATGATCTATTGTCTTGATCAGATAAATACACATCAACAGAATTTTATGTCAATTTATCAATTTCGTATTTGTTTTGCAGGATTGATTTTACTGGATTAACCATATTAACATTAATTTTATTCATTTTGCTTAATCACGTTCAAACTGGTCACAACAAGTGTTAAAGAAACTCAATACATGACTATTTCATAAAAGGGTCAGGGCCCTTTACACTTCATCTGAAACTGACTGAGCTCAGTATATTACAAGGTTATTAATGTCTCACCAATCAAATAAATATAGCTTAAGTACAGTACAAATTTTGCATTCATCATATTTTAATGTCTTAATTCATGGCAGAGTTATAACCAATAAAAGCGGACACTCCTATAAATGGTTAAGTTGTCACAACGCGTGTTTTATCCAACCATTGACGATAGTTACTTGTGAATACTTTTTTTATTCAATTTCTCAATTTCAAAACCTAATTTATTAAAGTAGATCAGTACTTGACTTGAAGTTTGAGGATCATGGGTCTATTTGTTGGATTTGTGTACATATTTCCTTTGCATGATTCTTTAAGAATGACCCCATTTAGCCAAAGTCTCAAGCAAATATGTGCAGAGATTGTTTATTTTTTTCATTTGTCCAAAATGTTGCACAATTACAGTCCATGGTAACGTTTCCTCAAGCCGTTGCTTCCTGAAGGACAATGTTTATAACCCAAAAAGCATAAGTCTATCTAAACTGTAATAATGTAATTTTCTGTAATTGTTTATTCACTAATATTGTAATATGTTAACGCGTTTCCATTCCTAACCGTTTATTTTCTTTTTTTTTATTACTCAGTAATCTCTAAAAGCTCTGAGTCTTAGTCTTGTCTTCTGCAGAGTCTGTTTGTACAAGTTATGACTTTCAGTGATGATATGTTTTGTATAATCTAAATTTGATTTGGAGGTGAGCTGATTCTGCTCACTGAGAAATCTAGTTCAAGCCTGCCTTTGAGAGAACATGTGATTGTTTGGGTGATATGTTACGCATGTTACTTTCAGAATACAGCCACTGAGTTTTGCTCACAAAAATATTAGATTCTTGTCTCACAAACTGTTTTTTATTATTATGTAAATGTGAGTTAAGTTTTTTAAAAACAAAATAGGGTTTTTAATATTTTTAGACTGTATTAAGATATTCTGCAATGACATCATGCATTTCAGCAAAAACATTTGCAAGTCTGGTCACAGGGTCATTCACCCTTTTAAAGGGACATTGTACATCTGTTATGTCAATATGCACAAAAGCCAAAACAGGCAGATTATAAACAATATCAAAGGCATCTGTGTCTCAACCTCGACAGTCTCGGGGCAGACATACATTTAACAATACCAAGAAATCACCAGATCTTTTAAATCCTGCTTATGGACTGAGTTTAATACATGTTGTGTAGACTGCATTTAACAACTCAGCTAGTCTGTTTTGCAGATGTAGAAAATAATCTACTGCTGCCTCTCTCTGGACATCACTTTGTACTGCACTAAAAGATTATTTTAGAAACTGATTTTATGAAGTTATCCCTCTTAACCTCTAATTTGTTAAGACCTTGTGGTATCCTTTCAAGAGGTACATACTGTTACAATATCTGGGCTTAATTTCAATTGTGAAGTTAAAAATGGGAAAATCAATAATTGCATTTCTCCTCACAGTGGTTTCATTTCATCAGAGACCCACAGGGTGACCTCCCATTTAAAAAAAACTGCTTCAAACCTTTCATGTTGCCTTTACTTACCGTCATCGAATTGTATTTTGCACACATCTACAGAATTTCCAAATGTTCATTTTCAGTTCAAAAGATAGCGGCTGATTTATTAGTGTGTGATATAGTGACAAAATCTGTAAAACTGTATGTGCATTAAAATGTTAATGTTTCCACGTTTTTATTTTATTTATTTATTTTTGCCTTATGAAAAGTTGTGACTTGCATGGTCTCCAAGATCTATCACCTGTCACAATGTTAAAGAGGTCATGGCATTTACTTTTAGGGAGTTTTTGATGACCAGGCTGCAGTTTATCATTTCAATCATCCCACAGAGGTCGTTTTTAAAAGACAAATATCATTTTAATGAATGATAAATAAATATAATCCAAGTATTTTTTTAGACGAAAAATAAATTTTTAATACTTTCTCTTGGATCTAAAATGGTTTTAATATAATTTAGTGAATGAAGAATGAGAGATCCAAATCAGAAAAAAAAACATTGACCTAATTTTGAGTCAATCTCGTTCTTATCTGGCGGTCAACCCTCTCATCGATAACCTTAAACATTGCCTGATTTATTGTGGGCTTATCTGTACATGAGGGTCTGCCCAGCTACGACGGGTGTGTTACCGTTCTCTTTGTTCATCTTGATCATGTTTTGAAGTCATTGCCTGTCAGATCATGCACTTCATTCACTTCAATTTTTATTTTTTGTATATCTTTCCTTTATGTTTAAAATGAAATTTATTAGAGGGATAACCCCTTGACATGCATCATCTTGTTTCCGAGGAGGTCCTCAACAGAGAAAAACTATTATACACTTAACAAAAATACAAAAAACAGTCATTATTCAGATGGTTCATACCAGCAGACAAAATAAGAACAAACAAAACTGCAACAAACCAAAGAAAAGAAATAAAAAAAAATAGATGTATATATTTTTTAAAACTGTTAATGGGGAAGGGTCAACATGATTGCTTTCATGTGGCAATTTAATCTACACTTTTTCTACTGCAAGCAAACTTTGATATTTGGACTGCCCCTGCCCGGCCCTTCTGACCGCAGGTAACCCAATACAGTAAGTGATCATAAAGAGGTGATTTGGCTTTCTTGGAGTTTTTTAAAATTGTTTTCATTTTTGTTTGTTGGTTTTCATTGACTCGTGTTTTTAGAATTTAAGCAGGCAGCTGTCTAACTTTGTTTTACTTCTGAGTATCATCGTGCCTTTGCAAATGCAAAGCTTTCAGATGTTATAGCGAAGAGCTAGAATATTATCAGAAATGATTAACGATTGACAATGATTATGCAACCGCTTAAATAAACCCAGCCAGGCAGAGAAGAGATAAGAGACCTTCAGCAGACTAATGGAGTCATGGTTCACTGGGATTTGTTGCAGTTTTCTTAGGCTTCTGCTTTGAGGTACCAGGATGACATTCTCAGACCCACTATCAGACTATATCAAGCTGCTGCTGCAGTGGGACCTGGTTCCTTCTGAGGACAATGCTCAACTTCATATGGCTAGAGTATCAGCAGTTCCTGCCTGATGAAGGCATCGATGCTGTGGAGTGGCCTGCCCGGTCACCAAACCTGAATCCAATCCAGCATCTCTGGGACATCATGTCTTGTTCTGTGATCTGATCTTTCCACTTTTATTTAGTGAATGACTCTGAATCCAGACCCCAGTGGGCTAATGATTTTAATTTCCATTGATCATTCATATGTTATTTTGTTCTCAACACATCCTACTAAGTACTGAATATAGATTTTCAACTGTAATGTTTCATTAATCTAGATCTAAGATGTGTTGTTTAACTATCCCCATTGTTTTTTTAAGGAAGTGTATATACAGTCCCTCTCAACTTTAGGCCACTCTAGGACCAAAACAAAAGTTTTCAGTTATCTTCTAAACACTATCAAGTTTTATTGCAGTGCTAGAACTGATTGTATTGTTGAGCTATTCTAAAAGTATGACACAACAGATAATGTTCTTAAAGTAATCTCATGATATTCACTTGTGTCATGCACGAAAGCTGCTTTCCCTATTATAAATCTTTAGACGAATGAACTCTTCCCGCTTCATTTGAAGTTGATTCATCTCAGCTCTCTGCAGCCATCGATTAGAGATGTGCTCAATAATTCAAATAATAGCACTGGAAATGATCATGCAATTCGCCATCAGTCAAGTCATTTTTATGTTAGGCAATGACCCTTGCAGGCACGCCTTCTAAATCACTTTGTGACATAATGAATAGGGTCATTTATAACCATGTCATGCTATGATTACTTTTTCTCACAGTGGAGCCTCCTGACCTCAATGTGATCCAGTGGGGAAAGAATTGCTCTTGATCATTTTAAACCTGCATGGACTCTCCGTAACAGTGTGATAGAGGATATATATACTAAAGGACCACCAAAGTAGTATTAAAGAACTATATGTCAAAGATGGACAAGTCAAATATTTAAACAAGATTTTACATGAGAATGATTATCATAGAACTGTGGAAGACTACTGTCAGGGCTGAGAAAATAAACCTGCTGATGTTATTTGATGTCTACAACAATGTCTTTGCTTGGGTTTGATGAAGGCCGAATTAAGTGGCAAACTTGAAAATTCAGCCCTGCAGCCAGCAAAGACAAAAACAAACCACTACATCCAACTGTTGTGCTTTATTCCCAAACAACTACTGGCTGCTTTTTAGCTCCACTGCTTTTTCAGGCAAGACATGACTGTTTATGAATGTTTGCTGATGAAAGACAAGGAGCAAAGTAAACTAATTGGATTAGTAAATTTACATGTTAATTTTTTTTATTATTTACTTTACTGATTGTGAGGCGACAGCATGAAATCAGAGGGGAGCCATTTTAAAAAATGTGGGAGAAAGTAGTAAGGCAGGTGGGGGGATTATGAAAATTGCTGCAGAGCTGCAATAGATAAATATAGCACTTTGGGATTTTGGAGCTTAACGGACCAAAAGAAAGTATGTCCTAATCTTGTTTTTTTGCCAATCTTAGTACCTACTCCTGGTGCTTCATGAAAACCCTTCATAAGCTATTTACAACTTAGTTCTTCCAGGTTCCATGAATTACACAGCAAGTCTTGCAACTTTACCACCACTGTGTGCAATTATTTTTTCATTTTATTTTATTTATTATTTTTTCACTTTAGACCACTGTTATTCAGTTCAGTCGTGTGAGGGCCGCAATCCAGCAGGTTTTTAATGTACTGTAGTCCTGCTTCAACACACCTGGGTCTAACGCAAATTAAATGGGTCTAACAGCCAATCAAGTTCTGCACAACGACTCATTCATTTGGGTCAGGTGTGTTGGGGCAAGGATACATGGAAAACCTGCTGGATTGCACCCTCATAGGATCGGAATGAGTGTCCCTGCTTTAAACCATGAAGCATTGAGGAAATTGTGTTCAACTCCTGTCCTGGGCTGCAGTCCTGCAGGTTTTAGATATATCCCTGTTCCAACTGTTGCAAATATTTGAATTAACTTCTTCACTGTCAGTTTAGTTTTCTATTTACAATACATATTTGTACTTACTTCAGATGATTTATCAATATATTCATTTTGACATGTTTTGTGTGTAGTTTACTATGCTTTACTAGTTTTATTTTATTTAGAATATATTCATTAGTTTAAATGCTTCTTGTGTTGTTTTTCACTAGCTTTATCTAACTTCAGCTCAGAGCAGTGGAAAATTACTAACACAAGACTCTCATTAAAAACGAAGACTCACAGGTTCATAGTAAGACACAGGAAGAGCTCATAGATAAGACTTTGGTTCTCATAAATAGTGAAGATTCACAGGTTCATAGTAAGAGACAGGACGAGCTCATAGTTAAGACTTTGGCCTTGAATGCTGGAGCTCAAAGATGACCATTGTTAAAGAAAGTGTAGGGAGGGCTGTGACTCCCTTACAGGTGCCGGACCGTGTGGTGTGTACGGAAGATGGATGACGCCTACGCGACCTCGCAAAAATACACATACTCATGTAGCGCACCCACATACACACACATAGACTCATGTAAGTGCTCCACAAGGACACACATAGACACAAGTATTATACCAAGTATAAGAGGAAGATTTTTCGAGGATAGGCAGGTCTCTTCAGGTTGTGCTGGGGCACTCTGCGCACGTTGGTGCAACAGAGATCAGCAGCTAAGGCTACAAACAGCCCTCCTCTCGAGAGTTATGTATTTTCTCCTTTTCCTCAAACAAAGAATGGGCTTTATGCACAACTCAACTACTTCCTGAACTTAAGCCAGCTGCTTTGTGTCCTCTCTTTTATTACTGGACGAAATGATTAATCCAGGTGTGTCTGATCTCAGTAAATGGCCAGACACACCTGGATTAATCAGTTTGTCCAGTAATAAAAGACAGGACACAAAGCAGCTGGCTTAAGTTCAGGAAGTAACTGGGTTATGCATAAAGCCCATTGTCAATTGAAATAGCATAATTCTGGTGTTTGTCTCTTTTCTTATAATGCTGAATTAAACCAACATGACTCCTTCTGATATTTAAATAGTAACAAAACTTCAGGCTCAATTGTAAGTTGCTTTGGATAAAGGTATCTGTTCAATATCTTTATAATAAATACCTTTCTGCAATCAAAAATGAGAAAACATCTAAAAATACTTATTAACAGATGCAAAATCTATTATAGCTTTGCTCATATAAACTGGTTCTGCTGCTACCCTTTCTACTACATTTGTTGGACTGAATGGGAAACTGGGACTCAGAGAGACATGATGGCGTATGCAACACCCTTGACTTGTAACTTATTTATAAGAATACTTTCATAGTATTGACCATATTATGGAGACAGGTTTATTTTTGTTCACACAACTTTTTAATTTCTATCACATAAATGGTCTACAATGACACTGTAATTTGCTAACAAATTAAATCATGTTCTATATATCATGATCCACTGTATTGTCTCGAATGTGAAATCCTATTTAATCGCTTACATTGCATATTGTGTTCTTAAAAACATTCCAATCATTAACTTTGGAATAAAAATAGGAGAAACTGAATACATACATTTTTGCTGGTTTAGGTATTATATTTATATATTTTTTTCATCCTGACAGTTATGTACACATTTTTTGCCAATTAATAATTGAATTGTTTGGGCTTTAAAATAAAACAATCACCACATCAAATCAAAGATCATCAGCACTCATTAATGGTAGTACAGAAATACAATGATTTGAGATTAACAGTAATGAGGTCTGAAACAAATGCACATCCTACACTCAACAACACTTAAAAAAATACAACACAGCTAGACTTTCTGATATATTCCACAACAAAGCAACGTGATCACTACAACACTGGGGTGTAAAATACGTAAAGCCTTTTTGGGATTGGCTTGTTTCTATTCAAATAACTCAAACCTCTTGCTAAATTTACATGTAAGAATTGGAAACATTCCAATAAACCATCCACCTTTCTTTCACTGAAACATCAAAATACTGCACTTACAGCCAAGGGTTCAATACAATTTCACATCATGCTTATAAATCAGCTATGGTGGGAACGAACTTGTGTATTGCCATGACTTCTACCAAAGAGATGTCATGTTTTCCAACACAGTTACAACAGGTTGCAAAGTTTTTTTCAGGAAATTTTGGCTACATGCTGTCTTCATTGCTTGCACACAGATTAAATATTCCACATATTCTTGACTTCCACCTGAAGAAATTCTCACTCCAGACGCTGGGTAAAATTGTCAGGGAAAAGTCCTCTTTGAGCACCAACTCCAAGCGTTAGCCAATCAGTTTCTTTCATCCCTGTAAGCCAGCCAGCATCCTAAGACAAAACAAAAAATGTATATAACATTAATATGTATTAAATACAACATCAGACTTCAGGAACTTTATGCATAAGAATAGGGTTTATTGTCATTGCAGCACTCCACATGTACAATGGAATCTAAAGTGCTGATAAATTTGAAAATGTCTAGTCATACACAGATCCAACCACATGGACAATAAAATGCAAAATAAGAGAATTAATTTTATTTTACTAATGTTAACATTACCCATGAATTCTGAAAATCTAATTTTTACATCCCTGTAGATGCGCTCACCTGATCCTCTGCTGAAGCTGTAGGAACAACCAAAACAATATCACCTCTCTTTAGATCAAGTTCATCAGAATTTGCAGCTTCAAAGTCGTGCATGGTCTCCACCTACAGGATAAAAAAAATCAGGATTAGATCAATCAGTACAAAAGCGATCATGTCAGGTTAAACTTGAATTTACTGCTTTAAAGTTATCTCTCAGCAGTAAGCCAAACCTTGTACAGAAAGTCATCAGGCAGTCCTGAAACTCCCCCTGATGGACTCATATGTTTGATGGTTTGGCTTTCCATTGCCACATCATTGTCACTGATGGTGGTTGGGGATATGATGTCACCATCCCGATCATCATCTCCTTCATTACTCGAGGCAGGTTCAATCACAACAGATGGAATGGGCATGTTCTCCTGCAGACAGCACTCACCATTGTAATAAATAGGGCTTACATGCAACATGTAAATGATGTTTGTTTATAGAACACATTTGAATTTGAACTGAGGTCTCTTCACAGAAGAACTGGATCTGTGGGTCAAAACTTATTTAGAAGTAAAGGAAGTAACTGTTAAACTATGGAAGTCTGTCAACACCACAGTTGTAGTGGTACAACCCACAATTCCAGTATAAATGAAACGTTATTAATTTGGATTAAAGGAGACTTCTCACTTTCCCCTGCTCTACCAAACAGCACGGACCTGTAACTCAGCAGGACGTCAAAACAGCCGGCCTGCGACAATTCAGCCTTCTGATAACC
>JAVQJG010110859.1:0-19213 GCA_036024015.1 Craterocephalus amniculus | reverse complement strand
TTCAATACAGATAGAAAAATGTAGCAAAATATATTCAGAAAACTAATTACTAGCATCAATTGTCCTGTTTTACGTCTCTAGTCAATGTGTAATTTCATTCACAGAAGAAGAAAAAGAGTTAGATTATGAAAAAATAAATCTAAAATGGAGCTTAAGCTTTTCGGACCTTAAATGTCTGATATTATTTTGTGAAACATGTTCTCTTTTGTTTAAAAAAGAACAATAACAGATGATGACACTATGATTTCCTTGAATGCAAGACCCATAATCTCATTTTATGTTATTTTTCGTATAGTATTTTATACACTTGTAAATAAAGTAGTTTGAAAAATATTTGATATATTTAAATATAAGCAGCTTGTTTTGAAATAAAACATGTATTCTTTAGAACACCTATGAAAACTAATCAGATCAGGTCGTTCCATTGATAAACTCAGTTGATTTTAAACTGCCTGAAAATGGCTGAATGTTGTAAAGCTACTAATGGAGACATTTGGATAAAGTGGATGATATTATTCCAGAATTTTGTCTGGAAAATCTTTCAGTTATTTATTGGCCAAGGTAAGTGATCAATTAAAGCAACTTACTCTATTTTGGGACTGTAGGGAGAACTTTGTTGCATGTTCCATATACAAGTTGAGGTAGAAATTGTTGCACACTGGAAAATGAACCAATGACTCCAGTGACTTTATATTTATATGTCCTAAATTTTATGTAATGACAGAAAACTGCTTCTACCAGTAAACGATGGTGTGAACTGTTCAACAAATGAAAACTATGCTAAATTGATGAATAACAATAATTATATTGTGGAAACAACGTGCCATAATACATATGTGTATATAAACACTACTGCAACTGTTGGAGCCAATGTTGTCACAATTATGTCTAATAAAATAAGGAATGTGTGTTCCTCAATTTCCTTGACACCTGTTTGACTGACCACTTGTGGGGGTCTTGCTGCAGTGTCAGGCTGGTTGCTGAAGTGTTTGAAGCCTGGATGTGAGGGTCATCATAAAGTGGGGTCATGGGGTCAATGTCCAATTTTAAACTGGTCTGTCTGCTCATACCAGTAGGTTACTGCTCTTAAAAGGAATTGAAGGCATGTTATGACTCGGTTTGTCAGTGACTTTAAACTGATTGTTTTTAACTATCAGATTTAAAAATTAATTAAATCTTGTATGCAAACAAGTTAGAGATTAAAATAAATGTTTTGTTGATATAATTTTTAAAGAAATGGGCCAGTGAATAAAAAAAACCCCAACTTAAAACAGCTTTAACTGTCATAAAAAACTACTCTCTAGAGAAACCTAAAAGACGCTGGCATGAACAGAAGAGCACACTTAAACTGATCCCATAAGTGTTCAGCAGGGTTGAGGAAGTCTGAACAGCAGCGGTGGTGTGTTTGGTTCATGTAAAAAATAAAATAAATGAATAATAAATTCATTGCATATTACACATGTTTCCCAATTAAAAAACTCTCCTGGGTGTGTCTCTG
The DNA here is from genome assembly GCA_036024015.1 of Craterocephalus amniculus. Lineage (NCBI taxonomy): Eukaryota > Metazoa > Chordata > Actinopteri > Atheriniformes > Atherinidae > Craterocephalus > Craterocephalus amniculus. Next base: position 17,715 of record JAVQJG010110859.1, on the reverse strand, counting down.
CTGCAGGATTAGTTCTTGTACTGATGGTCAAGCTGATTTTTGACTCTGCTGTTGGAAGTACTGAAACAGAGGATGAGTCAAAGTACTTGGCTGTCATATCCTTCTGGGATCTAACAAGGTGAGAAGGCAAATACATCATATACTTATGAACTTTATATCTTATACAGCATATGGAGTAGGGCATCATTTATAGCATATGTGAGATAAGCCCTTTGCGCTCATCAATGTGAATGTTATTTGTCTTTTTTTATTTGGTTAAATGCAGAAACTTGTACCTCTGGAGTCTCTTTCAGGCTTTCAACCAGCAGGTTTGTTTTTCTTTCATAGGTAACCATGTAATAAACCACTTACTGTACAGGGCATAAAAATATGATTTTTAGGTTAATGAAAGACTTGAAACATTAATCTGAAAAAACATATTAATTTATGTTTATATATTCAACTTTGATATACCCCCACAGTTGAAACAAACTGTAGACAAAACAGCTGGATCTTTTTCATTTCTCAAAAAGACAGAATATATTAACAAGAAGGACAAAAGGAAAAAAATGTTGTGGTCTTTTATGTATTGTTTCGATCCTAATTGGGACATCAGATGTAATTGGTTTGCTGTTTTTGCTGTAGTTAGTCATTCAAAGGACATGAACTGTAGTTTCCAGACACATTTGCTTTATCTGACCAGGAAGACTGAAGTGGAGCTGAAGGCGGGTCACATGTGGAGGACTACTCTAGCAACCTGTGCATTATGGACATTGCTGAGGCCTGTTTGTCCCTGTATGTGGGATTATTTGATTTTTTTTTTAAAAACATTTTTTTAAAACTCCAAAGTAGTATATTAAAGAAATTAAATGAATGTGTCTCCTTACACTATTTTTTTATAAACTGGGATGTACCTAATTATTAAAAGAGTAGATTTATGCTACCTGTGTTCAGTGAAGCTTTTACCAGTTTGTCAATCAATTAATGCTGATTAGCTTGAGCAATTCAGAGAGAACAATGCATCAAAACTATTTTGTCATTTATAGACGTTTTTGTAGACTAACACATAGTACTGCTTGGTAAGAACAGTTTGAGAACCACTGGTTTACTCTGACTACTTATTAGAATTTCATTGTCTTTTCTGGGGGTGACACCTGGGGAGTCAGAGAGTGGGCCATACCCCCCCACACCACCCTTTTGGTCCTGCCCTTGCATACCCAAATGCAGTATGTTGTAGTTAGCTCAAGTTTTTTTTTTTTTAAGTATTAGATTATATTTAATGAAATCAATGAATAAATATTTTATGGCTGATAACTTTTCTAGTGGTTTTAGTGTAGTATAGTCATGTGAAACAATGATTATCTCAGTTCTATTACTAAATCTTTATCCAGAATTTTTAGAAAAATAACGTAAGAGTGAGGTATGCGTGTTTCAAAATTGTCTCAAACTTTAAAACCCCTTTGTCAAAACAATCTAAATCAGTAACCTGCAAAACTCTCAAAAGATTTTGTTTTCTCCTATGTTAAAATTTTCTTATTGTATTAGCTTAAAACAAATACTCCATTTGCTACTTGGCACAAAATAGATAAGTAAATAAAATAGTTTTCATCTGTAATATCTAAATCAACAAAAATACGAAAAGTCCTCAGCTTTCCAAAGATTAACTGAAAGAAAATCATACTTAGCAAGTACGTAAGTGAAACACAATTCATGTCAGTTTAACACAGGAATAAAAAATATCTTTTGGGAAATTGGGCTTGAATCTACAATCCACTTTTGATTTTAAAATAATATTTTACGTAGTATACTACCTACGGTTCGCATACGTAATGTACAACGTCATGACGCTGCGCTTATCGCGGATGTAAACACTGCCCAGTTCACGTGGAGGGAAAATCCAACGATGGCACCGACGCTACAGCGTTTTGTCAGCCCCGGAAAAGGCAACGGTCTGCGGGCCACAACCGGGATCAGGAGAGGAGAGCTGGTTATCTGCGGCGAGCCTTTGGCCTGCTGTGTGTCCAACAAACAGGCCAGAGAGGTCTGTCACCACTGCTTCACGCGGTAAGTCAGGCGGTGCTCCGAGCTGCTAGCATCCTGTTGTGTCAGAAGAGCAAGACGCGGTATTAGTTTTACGGGTTTTAAGGCTGTCTATGGGCATGCAAATGTATAAAGTCTGTGTCATACTTGTTACATGGACATTATTTTTTTACAACAGACCAGAAGATGGCAGCATATCTCCTTTCTAAGAAGATCCGATGAACGTCTCAGAGTCAAGTTTGATTTTGCAACAGTTGTAGAGCTGACCAATTATATAAATACCACAGTTATAAAAAATATGATTATTAAACATTATTAATACTTGCGTAATGTGTAAAAAAACGCCAGATTGCAGCCAGGAATCAATGGGTGTTGTGTAAACACCGAAGAAAATGCTATTCTTAGGACCGTATGATGTTGGCCATGATGTTGGTTGTATGGCATGACCACGATCATTAGAGTCTGAGTCTGATGATTAATTATGATTGCATAATTTTTATCTCCTGTTTCGTCAATGAGGATTACTTAAACATTGTGATGAGCAGTATGTACATGCAGGCAAACAACTTGCATTGCGTTTTTAGCCCTAGATCTTTTTTTTTTTTAAACTATCATTGTACTCTTTTCAGCTTGCTGCATATCAGCATCTCTAGAGTCTGTCTCCATTGATTGATGTGAGGTATACAATTATTTGCATGAATGTGATGATCCGTTCTCAGCTTCAGCTGATATTTTGTCATCGATATTTGTCCATCTGGATGCTTACTAGCTCAGCTGCTTTATCTTCTGCAGACAAATCCACTTAAATGGATGTATGGGAATTTAATGAAGCTGGTAAGGAGAGAGACAAGTGCACTGATTTCTGGCGCAGTGACTGCAAAGTGAATGAAGGGTAAATTACTGAAGCTCTTATACTGCATGTATATGACCCCCCCTTTAGCAAATGAAAGATGATTTCCAGAGATCCTCTGCATGAACATAAAGATGAAGCTCATTTCCATTTTTATTTCCAAGTGAAGAGACTGGTGTAGTTAAAATTTCCTCTCCTGTCAAAAGGATGATTCTGTCTTTTTCTTACAGAGATATATAGCATCACCTAATCAACCAAGTAAACACTGAGCTTAAAATATATGTACCACATTAGTATTTTGTGAAATTACACAATTTTTCTCTGAAAAGAGAAAAACAAAGTAAACTTAGCAAAAAAAGAAAGGACATTTTTGTTTGGTCAATGATTGCTCAGAGGTGCTGCTGCTTGTCAGCACCTGGGATACCATTTAAAAAGAACTTAATTTGAGATTTTTTACCGAGAAGCATTGTTACAACAAAATAATGATCATCCAAACTAAAATATTCATCTTTGATATAAGTTGATACATATTTCCCTTTTTAGATTTTCTCTTTTCAATAAATCAAGTTTGTATTTTATGTGGTAGCATTGCTACAGACCTGACTATATGTCCATCCAGCTGTAAAATTCATGTAGGAAAGTTTTTTTTGTTGTTGTTTTGGTGACATGTTCAAGGCCACTTTTTTATGCAGGACTCTTCAATCCTGGTCCTCGAGTGCTGGTGTCCTGGTTTAGAAGTGGTCCAGTTTTTAGAAGGTTTCCTGCTGCAACATACCTGACTCAAATCAGTGGGTAATTATAAGATGGATAGATAGATAGATAGATAGATAGATAGATAGATAGATAGATACTTTATTGATCTCCAAGAGAAATTTACAGTTCTAGCAGCTTAAACATAGAAACATGAAGGCATATAGTTTCGGTAAGAAAGAAATGAAACTCTCATAGAGAAATGGATAAGAATAGAATATAAAAATAATAAAAAAAGAATCCAAAAATTTGAAATTTGAATTATAAATCTGAGATGAGGTAAGGCATATCTCTTAATAAGGTGCAATCCACCTCAGACATCAGTCTGAATGAGGTGTGTTGCAGTAAGGAAACTTCTAAAACATGCAGAGTCCCTGTCTTAATGTAATCTAGAAGTGTATCTCCACAGCCTGATGCTTATTAGTTGTGAATGTATTGGGGAAATGATTTTAGAAAGTAGACTGGACTGTCTTTACACAAGCAAAAAGATACTCATGCTAAGTTTTTGTGGATTCCAGCTACAAGCTTTTATATTGTAGCTTGACATGTGATCAATATCTAAAGATCATGCAGCCTTCCACATACGGACGATGGAGTTACAACAAGAGGAATCAATATAAAAATTACAAAGCTTATCCCTCCACTGAAGAACATGAATTTTCTGTGTGCTGGGGCAAACAGTCGTTTGTGTATTTGTGCGTGTGTGTGTGGTTGCTACGAGTTCAGGGGTGTATTAACACGGGAGCCAGAGGTCAAAACTACAGTCATATTGGTGAAATATTGAATAAACGTTATGGCTACATTTGCTTGGCCTGAAGCAGATTTGATTGATTTTGACATTAAAGATCTGTACATTGCATGGATGTCACAAAAACTTGTGTTCACCATTGTTCTACACACACAGGCTGAGGCTGATCTCAAAGATCTTTGTTTCCTCTCCACTAAAAACAAAATGAGTTTCACAGCGTGACCGACTGTTGAAGCATGTCTGGGTGTGAGCATGCAATGTTAGTGCGACCGTCTCATTATGGGAGCAAAGAGACGCACAATACGTGTGAATGCATGCATGTGTGTGCAGGGAACGAGCAGGTGGTGGGGGGCATCAAAGTTGAAGTTAATTACAGGTCTTGAAGGCTATATGTAAGTAACGAGTGATAAATGCTGAGAGAGTAAGTGCACACACATCTCAGCAGGATCAAACCGCCTGGGGTCAACAAGCAAACAACGGTGTGGTTCTCAGACTGGCGTTGAGCAGGAAAACCGTGCATAACTTTGGCGCGATTGTTTACCGTTGTGTGTCTCTGCAGTGTGTTCAGCCAAGGCTGAAAAGAAACTAATCTCTAATGGACGACTCATGATGTCGTTTATATGAATATAAATCATGTTGCACCGCTGACCTGTCTGATTCCACTCGTCACTGGATGTGTCTCTCTCCCTCTGTGGACTGTAATTACATAAGCATGTTGTCATATTTATGTGAAGGTCACACTCATTTACATTCCTGAGACACAGTGTGCTGCAAACGGCGACCTGAGACGAGGAGAGGCTCCAGATTTACCTGTCTGCCTCGAAACTGATGAAAGAAGAGGAAGTTCCAGAAAAAGATGCGAGAAGTGAAGACGCGACAGTCTTATGTAAAGCAGATAACACATCAAACACACACATACACACACTAAGGAGGACCCTGGTTGATTTTTGTTTTGGTTGTTTGTTGTTTTTCTCTGCTGTCAGGCTACATTCCCTTTTATTTTATTTGGGGAGGTAGAGGAGTGACAACATTAGCTCTGTCACATGAGTCTTCATATTTGACACCAATCTCTCACTCGGCGTCTCTTTGGAATGCCAAGAAACACGCACACACATCAGATTAAAAACAAAGAATCTTAACGTTTTTCTTATTCATAAAGACAAGCTTCTGACTGAAGTTAGACAAAAGTTTTCTTTAAGTCTTAGTTGTTTCAAAGAACATAGAAGGCATATTGACAGGCTGCTGACATGAGAAATTTGTCCTGATTTCAGCTGGATTTAAATTCCTGTTAGAGGAGGCTGAAGAAAAAAAAAAGTCTTCAAGTGATGATGCTGCCTTTTGAGCTCATTATAAATATGAAATGTTAAACACTGAGGAATTCAGAGTGAGATACAACTTGTACTTTATTCTAGTTTGTGAAAATAACAAACTTACAATTTCATACGGGACGTGTCAGGACAGTTTTCTCTGTCTTGTTGAAGTCATAGTGATGGACCGTGCAGGACCAGAGGGAATTTGCAGTTTTAATACAATCACATAACTTTACAGAAGTTTGCTGACTACTATTTGCATTTGTTGGTGTCTGCAGGACTTATTGTATATCAGCGGGTGTCTTTAATTTTGTTCACTTGATTCTTCGTCCTAAGAAGTGCTTGCGCTTGTAGCTTAATGCTCCTTATAGTTTAGATACTTAAAATGATTTTAATTTATGCACTGCCATAAAATTCATACCTCCTGAACTCCAGACACCTGTTTCGATGTGGGTCCAGCCATGGCCCGGTGTTGTCTCTTTCATTGGTCAGTTTGGTGCATTTCTGTCCCCTAGCTGGAATGAAAACAGATCTTTGCTGGGGAGATTGTTCATTGTTCTGACACATGCAGATGTTCTCAGAGGGCTGCTTTCATAAATAAAGAATGCTTGATGTTATTTTGCTTCATGAACAATTGCTAAGAGCTAGTCATTTAGGGATTTAAACAGCCTATTAAGGAAATTTGTGAAGCATCCATGGTATTGAGTCCTGTATTATAGTTGTTGGCACTTCCCGTCTTTGTGCAGCTGGTACTGTATAGCCTTGCTGTCAGTTAAGGTCTGGCTGGGTTTTAATATTCTGGTTAGTCTGTTTGCTTCTGCAGCATCCTAACTGAGTGAAATGATCCAGAAGCATCAGAGCTGCAGCCACGAGAGAAGATGTTTGAATTCTCCAAAGGAAAAGAAGGGAGCTCCAGTGCTTTCTGTCAGATCTTTAGCACAGGATATACTGGACCTTCCTTTGGAAGCAATGAGATATTTCCATCCAACACTTCCTTGCAAGTGTCAAATAAAAGGCCCATTTATTTTCATCCTGCTGTACTAATTGTGATCTCTGCGCATAAGTATGAGGATTTGGCAGTGAGAGTGAGCAGCTCGTGACAGTCGTGCATCAAATTTTCATGACTATAATAAGTTATCTTAATATATTGTCAAAGTATAAAGAAGCAGAAACATAAATCTAAATGTTACTCCATTTTTTTATTTGCATTGATCGAATCGGGTAAAGTTGTTTTCAGACCATCTCAATCGAAGAGGCAAGTTTTCTTCTTTCTGCTCTTCTTCTGGGTCACTGGTTGTTTGAGACAGCGAGCAGTTGTAACTGTGATGTTTACTAGGGGGTAGGGATCAGTGATGTATAGAAAATTTATCAATACCAAGATTTACAATTTTAACTGATATTATTTTGCCCATGCCAATAAATATGATCTTAAAAAAAATAATTAATTTATTTAAACATTTTTAAACTCTGATTCCCAGCATGTACAGAACAGAAAGACACATGCTGACCTTAACATCTGTCTGACATTATATTAATTTCATACATGTATAATAATTAATAGAAACTGTGCACAATGAGTTTGATGTTATCGAATGAACTGATCAATCTATGGTGATAATGATTTGTGTCGCCCAGCAAACCAAACGAAAAATATGGCACATCTAGGGATGTCACGATTATTTATTTTCACGATTAATCTCGGTATTAGAAGCTACAATTAATAATCATAAAGCTTCCTAAATATCGTCATTTAATCACGTAAATATAGTTTGATTGTCATCACTGAAATGCTAAAGCTCAAATTAATTTTTATCTTTTCATATTCGTATATTCATTCATTTAATACTTTAGCTTTTTTTATTTTTATTTTTTTACCAGAGCAGAGGGGATTTTTACTCAAATCCAACGGGAATTTGAATGGTACTTTTGTTTATTTTATTGCCATATTTTTTTTTCTTGACATTAACACACAAATAAAACTTAACAGAAAAGGAGTTTTTATGTTATTTTATACATTTCCAGCGTTGTGAAATTAAAACATTCTGATCGTGATAATCGTAAAATCGTGATTATTAATTATACAATACCTAGAATACCTACAATACCTAACGTACCTAGAAAATCTATAATCGTGACATCCCTAGGCACATCTCTGCGTTCCCCACCCCGTCCAGCTGATTCCCCCCAGTCAGCCTTGGTGTGAATATGGCCTAAAATTCCGTATTTTTTCTTTTACAGCTTTACTTTGTTTTTCTGACAAGTGTGCATTATGGGACCTTGGTCCTCTGCACACACTGTCGCGCACAGCTGCAGGATGCTGTCCGCACAATGCTTCGCCTGTCTGATACACACACCTTTATCCCATCCTGCTGCTCTGAACGATGTGCAGAAATTTAAGGACACGCGCTGATAAGACTGCCGGAATCCAGTGCGATATGAAGCATACAGATGACTAGTCTAGATGCAGTTTGAGAAGAGAAGAGGAGGGGAAGGGTTCAGCAGACAAGCCTGCACCCCTCCTCCTTTCACTTGTGCTCTACTCTCAGTTTATTCTCCCATCTGCTTCTTCCAACATCTGCCTTCCTCCCTTGCCTTCATCCCTCCTCATTTTCTTTACCTCTTCTTCCCTCTCATTCTCTTCTTTCTCCCTCTTTATCCACCCAATCCCTTGTTGTTCTATACGTTTCTTTTGTCCCACCTGCCTCTGCTTCCTTCTGCACTGCCAGTGTGGATCATTTTACTTGCACTTTTACCTCACTTTTGTCTCAAAATGCACACAGCTGTATCATTTGCAAGCCAAGTTATTAGATGTTCACGGGGAGCACACCTCAACATGTGTTCATCTAGAGAGGACATCTGGGCGCGTCTCCTTTAGCTCTAGTTGTGAGGACCGCACGTCTTCACAGAAATGACACGTTGCTCCTCGGGAGGACGAACGTTTGATTTTTCTGCCGTGGTTTGGCTTCGTGCAACACGGTTAATGAAAATCTGTGCTGGTCCTTCAGCGTTTGTGTGAGATTGTTCCCATTTGAAGACTCCCTCAGGATTCATTCTTCCTCTGCTGATCATAGTCGGCGCATCTGTTCCTTGTAATGTTTGGAAACCTGCAGGCGGAAAAGTAACAAATAAGCATTATTTAAGCCCCGTGTGGACAGGATTTGTTTTCTGACTGATGTCTCCGATAAAATCACTAACACGTGATTTTGTTCTTTCATTTGCTCAGTTGTAAAAGATTTTGAGTTGCCTTTGCTTGCATGAAGTTTTCCATTCAGTTAAATATTGATCGTTTCTGTTGTGTGTGTGTGTGTGTCCCCTGATATGTTTTGACATTCATTTCTTTTCTTTTTGGAGCCGTGCTGCGCTTTGGATCTTTTTGAGTTCTTGTTTGCATTTCAGTCGGCATATCACAAATCTAGCTCAGCCATGCCTCTTTCATTAGGTTTCTTTCTGCTTGTTGGAAATTCAGCTGCCAGGCATTTGTCGGAGATCAAACCGCATCTGCTCATGTTTCTCCTGCTTTATTCTCTTTGCACTTGGTCCTAATATGTTTTAAGATAGCTTTTAAGATTTTTATGATCACCTCCAATAAACTGCAGCACAGATCTCTGAAGCACATCTACCCAGAATATAAATCATGCACGCTAGCAATGCATACAATATTAATGCCTTTTTTATGAGCCACCAATGGAAAAACACTAGTGAGCCTCAACATTCGAACCACCTGCTTCGTGTTGTGCAGGTTTTGTTTTGCTGCCTCACATATGTGCCCTATAGGAGATTGTTTGGATGTCTAGAACCGGACCTCTTGCAGAGTGTTTGCATCCTGTGGGAGCAGAGTGAGATCTCTTTGTTTACCTCGCAGTGTGTGTTTAGTCATTTCTCCTTTTCTTAGTAATATGATGAACCACACTGACCTGCTGGGAAACTCTGGAGCTGTGATTCATTTCACTTGTCGGTGTTTTAATGTTTCGGCTTATTACTTCATTATAAGCAAACACAGGAATAGTCAGAGTGTATTCAAATCAGCATGTATATGTGTTGAGGTTTTCCTGTTTTATTTGTTTATCGTGACTTAGAAACAGCATTCAGACCTAACTAACTGTGTTTTGTATAAACTGGTAATGGAGTGTCAGCCTGGAATTTGCAGGACAAATGATGCAAGCTTTGGAGGAAAATATGATGCGATGGAGCAAATTTAATAAGGAGCGGAGAAATACAGGATTATCCAAAAGGAAAGTTGCATGTTTATACATATGAAAGGAAAATAAACAGGCTTCCCAGTGCTATGAGATTTTTTTGCCAAGAAGCATTGTTACAACAGAAATAATTGACCAAATACAAATTTCCATACTAGTGCTGAGGTTATGTTGCACTGTGAAATTTTATCCAGTATATGGTTACAGTCGGGACTCGGTGTGGTCATTTAATGGTACTTCCTTGTCTCCATATAGGTACATGTGAGGGAAATTGAGCTGTCAGACAAAAGCAACAGAAAAATGTGAAGAAGAGCAGCTTTATTAAATTTTTTTTACAGTATTTATATTCAGTTCAATTCAGCTTTATTTGTTTAGCGCCAATTTACAACACAGCTTCAGTTTCAGCTTCAGGCTAACTTTAGAGTAAAAGGCTGATTTTGGTCTGACTGACACAGCAGATTTATTTTTTCTGTTGTCGTGAACATGCCTATTGTTCAGCTTGTTATTGGGTTGACCATCTAGGTATTTGTCGTCTTTAGCCTACTGAAGCTGTTGTGAGTATGACATCTAAAACCATTTCACATCAGCATCCGGTTTGGTATGTCCTCTTCCTGAAAAGCCTGCAGCAGCCGATTGACTGTAAATGGTGAGGAATATCGCTGTGTTCGCTATAGAGAGGGTAGTTTTATAAAATCAGGCTGACCTTCTTGCCAGCTCTAAGGAGTCCTCTTGTTTGGGTTCTTTGTTGTTATTTAGGGCTAGCTACATAAATGTGTGTGTGCACACATGTTTTCCCATCACCATGACTGTAAAACCAAAAGGATACTCTTCCCATGTGAGCCCCTCCAGGTGTCCATGAATCATCCTCTAAACAGCCATTAAAAACTCAGCAAGGGTTCAAGACAGCTTAATATGCAGCTGGTTGTGTCTCTTACACACACACACACACACACACACACACACACACACACACACACACACACACACACACACTGGTTACAATGCTGCACACGTCAGTCACCGTTAACACTATATTCATGTCTTGATGTGTCGCTTTATCCCTGGAGATGCCTGCAGAGTACTAAGCGACTGAGATGGGCTGTCGTAGGACAGGTGCAACATTAGATGGCAGTAGTGTTCCTTCAGTCCTGCTGAACACGCTGGGAAACAGAAACTTCTCACTGAAACTGAATTTCTCTTTCGAGTTCCCTTTCGAGTTATATCTAATTTATCTACCAGACAACGTACAAGGGTGTGTTGTCCTTTCTATTCACAGACTGTTGGCAGCAAACACAAAAAGTGGCTCAAGCAGTACCATACCATACCATTCCTTTACAAGTAGACCCTTTAGTGGAAATAGTAGCAGAATGGGGCCATGTTTTTACCATAACATTTCCATATACAGACATGGACAAAATTGTTGGTACCCCTCTGTTACAGAAGGAAAAACCCACAATTCTCACTGAAATCACTTGAAACTTACAAAAGTAACAATAAATAAAAAGTTTATTGAAAATTAAATAATCAAAATCAGCCATCACTTTTGAATTGCTGATTAACATAATCATTTAAAAAGTAAACTAATGAAACAGACCTGGACAAAAATGATGGTACATCTATAAAAGAATGAAAACTATTTGACCAGACTGACATGATTAACTCAGGTGTGTCCTTTAATTGACATCACAGGTGTTTCCAAACTCATATTCAGTCAGTCTGCCTATTTAAAGGAAGATAAATAGTCACTCTGCTGTTTGGTAAAAATGTGTGTACCACACTGAACATGGACAACAGAAAAAAAAAGGAGAGAATTGTCCCAGGACATCTGAAAAAAAAATTATAGACAAACATCTCAAAGGTAAAGGCTATAAGACCATCTCTAAACAGCTTGAAGTTCCTTGACAACAGTGGCTCATATTATTCAGAAGTTCAAGACCCATGGGACAGTTGCCAACCTCTCTGGACATGGCCGCAAGAGGAAAATTGATGACAAATTGAAGAGACGGATCGTTCGAATTGTATCCCAAGAGCCCAGAACAACCTCCAACGAAATTTAAGGTGAACTCCAAGGCCAAGGTACATCAGTGTCAGATCGCACCATTCGTCGTTGTTTGAGCCAAAGTGGACTTCATGGGAGACCAAGGAAGAAACCACTGCTGAAAAAAAGATCATAAAAAAGCAAGACTGGAATTTGCAAAAATGTATGTTGACAAGCCACAAAGCTTCTGGGAAAATGTCCTTTGGACAGATGAGACCAAACTGGAGCTTTTTGGTAAGGCACATCAACTCTATGTTCATAGACTCAAAAACAAAGCATAAGAAGAAAAGAACACTGTCCCTACGGTGAAACATGGAGGAGGCTCAGTAATGTTTTGGGGCTGCTTTGCTGCATCTGGTACAGGGTGTCTTGAATGTGTGCAAGGTAAAATGAAAGTGGCCTTCCATGAGCCCAGATCTGAATCCCATTGAACATCTGTGGAAGGAGCTGAAACATGCCATTTGGAGAAGAAACCCATCAAAACCTGAGACAACAGTTTGCTCATGAGGAGTGGGCCAAAATACCTGTTGACAGCTGCAGAACGCTCATTGCAGTGATTGCCTCAAAAGGTTGAGTGTATATATATATATACATATATATATATATATATATAAACAAAATATTAAGTTATGGGTACCATCATTTTTGTCCAGGCCTGTTTGATTAGTTAGTTTTTTTTAAATTATTATGTTAATCAAAATCAGCCATCACTTTTGATTGCTGATTATTTAATTTTCACAAAATTTTTATTTATTGTTACTTTTGTAAGTTTCAAGTGATTTGAGTGAGAATTGTGGGTTTTTCCTTCTTTAGGTGAGGGGTACCAACAATTTTGTCCAAACCGAGCATCAGTATGGTGAAGAAAGATGATTTGAGTGACTTTGAACATGGCATGGTTGTTGGTGCCAGAAGGGCTGGTCTTAGTATTTCAGAAAGTGCTGATCTACTGGGATTTTCACGCACAACCATCTCTAGGGTTTACAGAGAATGGTCTGAAAAAAAGAAAAAATATCCAGTGAGCGGCAGTTCTGTGGGCGGAAATGCCTCGTTGATGCCAGAGTTCAGAGGAGAATGGCCAGACTGGTTGGAGCTGATAGAAAGGCAACAGTGACTCAAATAACCACCCGTTACAACCAAGGTAGGCAGAAGAGCATCTCTGAACGCACAGTATGTCGAACCTTGAGGCAGATGGGCTACAGCAGCAGAAGACCACGCCGGGTGCCACTCCTTTCAGCTAAGAACAGGAAACTGAGGCTACAATTTGCACAAGCTCATCGAAATTGGACAATAGAGGATTGGAAAAACGTTGCCCGGTTTGATGAGTCTCGATTTCTGCTGCGACATTCGGATGGTAGGGTCAGAATTTGGCATCAACAACATGAAAGCATGGATCCATCCCCCTTGTATCAACGGTTCAGGCTGGTGGTGGTGGTGTTGTGGTGTGGGGAATATTTTCCTGGCACTCTTTTGGCCCCTTGGTACCAACTGAGCATCGTTGCAACGCCACAGCCTACCTGAGCATTGTTGCTGGCCATGTCCATCCCTTTTATAACCACAATGTACCCAACTTCTGATGGCTACTTTCAGCAGGATAATGCGCCATGTCATAAAACTGGAATCATCTCAGACTGGTTTCTTGAACATGACAATGAGTTCTCTGTACTCAAATGGCCTCCACAGTCACCAGATCTCAATCCAACAGAGCATCTTTGGGATGTGGTGGAACGGGAGATTCGCATCATGGATGTGCAGCCGACAAATCTGCGCCAACTGTGTGATGCCATCATGTCAATATGGACCAAACTCTGAGGAATGCTTCCAGCACCTTGTTGAATCTATGCCATGAAGAATTGAGACAGTTCTAAAGGCAAAAGGGGGTCCAGCCCGTTACTAGCATGGTGTACCTAATAAAGTGGCCAGTGAGTGTATATATATGTATGTATGTATATATATATATATACTTGATTTTTAAACACATCAATGCATAAACAAGATTGCGACTCGGCATAAAAGCATGCAAAGCCTTATTTCTAAAGCTTGTGCAACTTCTTTTTTTATTCCATTTTTATATATTATTAAAGGTGGATTTTAAGTCTTATATTGCATACATTAGGTCCAGTTTTCCAGATTGATGCTTTTTAATGCACCACCTGCTTTAGAAGTTTTTCTTCTGCCCACCTTGAAGTGGCTGTAAGGGCACTGATTTGAAGTGAACACTAGATGGTGATCTTAAGCTGGATCTACTGAGAGAAACCTCCTGGCTAATGCAATGCAGAGTGAGAGAAAACATGAGCTGCATCACTTTGTGAACTGACAATTTTTGAAGATTTAAAAAGTCTTAATATGTGTCTTGGTGTATAAAACACTCATCTCTTGGTTTCATGTCCCTCTACAGTTGTTTGTCATTTTCATAGTCTTGCTCCAGTCGGTGCATGAATTCTCCTCATTGTTCTGGTTTATGTCAAACAGGCCGGTGATGGACAAAACCGCCTTGTTCTGTTGGTCCCTGCACATCAGCTGAGCTCAGACTGTGAGAAAAGAATGTGAAAAAAGGTAAACAAAGCCCTGAACTGTTTGCAGTCTCAGATGCAAGCCCGTCAAAGGGCACTCTGACCGTTAACCCTGACCTTGGTTTCCACTGGAGCTGGGAAGGCTCTGAGATAGAGGCTGGAGGAAGAAAGTTGTGTTGTTCAGGATAAAAAAATCAAGGTTTACTCTGCAGCATCTCATCGGGAGCAGCTCTCTTCATGGTTCTCCACCTCAGAGATCCCTGTCTTTGTGCTGTGGGCTTTGTTAAGTTTGTCCCTCAGGGTTTACAGACTCTCCTGTGTACAGGTACGACTCAGAAAATCAGAATATCCTGGAAAAGTGTTGCATTTCTGCAACTTAACTTCAAAGATTAAATGTAAACATACAGACAAATAGTACGAAAATCAATATATTTCAGCTTTTATTTGTTTAGATTTTGCTGATTAGGACTTGCAGCTTCAGAAAACCTCAAATTAAAAAACTCAGAAATTTAGAAAATTGCTTGAAATCTATTAAAATGGATTTAAAATAAAAAAAATATCAGGCCTCTGAAAGTAAACTCTTGCATGTGTACTTAGTACATAAAATGTATTGTTTTCACCTTTTATGTTGAACTGCCTTAATAAAACAACTTTCCCAGCATATTCTAAATTTACGATTAGTACCTGTCCATGACTTTTATCTTTGTTTAATAAAAAGGCATGTGATAAAGGCAAGCGTAAAGGCACACAGTTTCCCATCATTCACTCGGTACCAATGTAGAAATCAGAAAACTATGAATGGTGTCAAAATTGCATTTTTGTAACAAGAATCAGGAATAATTTATTTTCAGTATGCAGCAGGCTGACATTTTCTTCAGCAGCTGTTGGCTTAACGCACAAAAATAAAAAAAGTAAAGAAGGCAATTCAATAAAAGAAGGAATCGAATAAAAGATATAAAAGTACAGTGCTAATCACTCAAACATGTTCAGTGTCCAGTCATATGGATGAGAAGATGGGGGGTTGGATTTCACAGCTCTTGGAAGAAAATGTATTTCTTTGATTTTATTTCTTGTGCCGTTCGCTCAAATGTAAGTTGCTTTGGATAAAAGCGTCTTCTAAATCACTGGTTCCCAAACCTTTTGGGCCACAATCCCCAAGATGACATATACTGGTTTTGATGAACCTCCCTTCTGCGATGACAATTATTAATTATATCAGACGGGTCGTCCTGCAGGCTTTTCTAAACATAAGGCTTCAACATTGTCTGTTTTTATAAATAAGGAGGATCAATGTGGATTTATGCGTTAATGTGATTTTTTTTTCTTTGTTAATGGTTAAATTTTGACAGCCACGACAAAAATCCCAAATTTATTTGATAAATGTAGGTTATATATTTTTCACAATTGTCTGGCTACCCCTGAAATAATCTTGCGTCCCACATATTGTTCCTGACCCACAGTTTGAGAACCACTGTGCTAAATGAAAGCAGTAGTAGTAGTATTAGTAGAGAACCAACACAGTGGTGTCATTTGCAAACTTTACCAGCATGTATGTGGAATGAGTAGCAGTGCAGTCATGTGTGAACAGGGTGAAAAGGGCCGGGCTGAGCACACATCCCTGCGGTGTGCCTGTGCTCGGAAAGGGAGTAAGCAAATCTGCTACTGCTAATCAGATAAAGCTGTGATGGGCATTATAAAAAAAGATTGGAAAAAACCCTGTCAATCTGTGGAAGCTTATGAGAAAATATGCAGTATAGTGTAAAAGATTACTGACAAGAAGAGAAGAGTTAAGACAACTGACATCTCCCAGAAGTAGACGTGTTGTGCTTGTTAAGTGGTTGCAAAAAAACTTCATAAATATAGATTACTGCCTCCAGCAGGTGTCCGAAACTGATGTCAAAACGAGGTTAAGTCCAAAATCAGCACCGCCAACAAGTGGATGACTTGACTTAGCAGCTATGGCAATGTAAAAGACGCATGGAAGTATGAAGGGCAGGAACGTCTGAGCTCAAAATTAACAATAAATGGTCCTTTAAAGCAATGTTTCCCAGACTATGGGTTGAGACCCACACGTGGGTCGCAAGGTCATTAAATAACTGCGAAAAATAATTAACCTATATTCATTAAATAGATGTTGGATTTTTTTCATGTCTGTCAAAATCCTGCAGGATGGGCGGTGTGTGTCTCAGTTTATTGAGCAGCCGGCCCATTTACTGAGGTTACTGTTTCTCGGTGCAGCCGCCCCTTGTTCGAGTCCCGGCCCTGGAGCCTTTGCTGCGTGTCACTCCCCTCTCTTCCACCCTCTTTCATGTCCAGCTACTATGAATAAAGGCCACTATAGCCAACAAAATCTTCTCTGAAACGAAGAAGGAAAATAGTCGATAACTGAAGTAATTTGTAACTGCTGTGGCTTCATTAAAACTTAAAGCTCACATCTGATGTAACAGCATTTGTAAACACAACATTAACAGCTGTACCACTTAAATGTTTAAATTAAAATAAAAGTGCAAATTAGAGCAAATATTTAACATTTATAGTGTTTACACAGAAAACGCACAAAGTGAGATGGTTTTGGCTCATGGTTGGGATCAGACAGGTTCTAATAAAACAACTCTGATACCCGATCCACAAATTTTGGCCTGGATCGGACTTGATACCAATCCAGTGGATCGGATCGGACCATCCTCCGTAAAAATGGGCCTAGAAATTACTTCAAATACCAAGCACAGTTGTGAAGGGATGGTGTGTGGCTGTCAGTGGTCAAAATTGTTCCATAAATAAACATGTTTTCATCTGTGAGTGGAACTATTTGTCTCATGCATAGCAATGACTGTACTACAGTTACTGTAATTACTTGAACATTGTGTAATTTTATTCTTCTGTGGTCATTTTAAGGTGTTCCTTATCCCAAACGATGCTCAACCACCTAGTAAAAAAAGCTGCAGTTTTTAAGCTTTTAAGTTGTTTATTCATTCAGAGACACAGTAGTCAAGACGGTGGCACAAAAATGGAAACTGCTATTCATGTGGACCATAGACTGTGAAATAAATGGACGAACCTTAAAGGGGATAGAGAATCAAAATCATCCTTTTTATTTTTTTGACGTTGTTTCAGAGTCTCCCTGCAGTTGAGAAAACACACAAAGTGCCAGGCTCTCTGCATAGTCTCCTTTTCAGGTATTTCCCCCTTTTTGAATTGCAGCCAGAAAATAGGCCAATGCGTTTTTGACTGTAATGTGACGTCACATTACAATGACGGCCCTTCCCGCACAGACACAAACCGCTCAGCCATTTT
>JAVQJG010110850.1:0-14554 GCA_036024015.1 Craterocephalus amniculus | reverse complement strand
TATGATGAACATCAGCTCTTAGAGACTATTCCCTGCCCAGCTGATTATAGTGCTGAACATATTTTGGGATTATCTGGCCGCAAACACACAAATAATGATAACCCAAGCCACCAAAAGGGACACAGGGACCAGGGACTTGGTAGCAGTAAACAGGTACAACGTGAGATACGATGGGAGATCCACACTGTTCTCTTTCCTTACCTCGGGTACAAATACAGCATAGTGAATTATGATTCCTCCATTTCAGCTTGTTTAAGATAGAAAATGTTAAAAAATGTTGATACTCAAGAAATATTTAGCTTTACTGAGGACTGAAATACTTTTGTACAGTTTAGGTTGAACATGTCTAATGTGCAGCCTCCAACAGATCTTGTGGTCGATCATCATCCCTACAAACATTTATGGAAAATTAGTCTGTGATAAAGTTTGAAAATGCAGCCTGACTTTGAGTGTACTGTCACATGATGTTTAAATGACTGTCAGACAAGAAAGATGACAGAAGTTATGACTGAGGAGCGGGTTTTAATATACTGTGAATACTGCAGGTTTGAAACCTGGAGCCGGTGCTGCATTACATAAAAATGAATTACACTCCTTTACGATTTGCTAATTGCTACAATCACTCATCCATTCATTTTCTGTACCGCTTAATTCAACTCAGGGTTGCAGCTCGGCTGGAACCTACCCCAGCAATTAACAGGTGAGAGGCTGTGTACACCCTGGACAAGTCGCCAGTCCATTGCAGCAACCTTTGAAATTGAAAATTTGAAATTTCAATTTAAAGTGATTCATAATTCAGTCCTACTTCAGAAAATAAACAGAATTTGTCTGCCATGTTTGGTGAGCTGTAGTAGGGTTTCAAGTGCCCGGCTCTGTATTCAAGTGAGGAACTATATAAATAACACACGAACATGGCACCACATTTATCTTCTACTTCTGCACATCCATGAAATACAATCAGCTGCATCAGCTAAAAAATGTATGCATGCAAACACTGAGAGAAATGCTCTTCACCTTCAAAACAAGACAGCATGCAGAGAAAGAAGAAAGAGGAGAGGGCTGCAGGGGAGCAGGGGGGTTGAATTCAATCCTAAGAGACAAATCACCCGCTCAACCCTCCGCTGCTTGTCCTTGGTGCTTTCACATTGACTGAGTCTGTCACCAACTGTCCCTGAGATTTACACACACACCGGAATGCCAAAAAAGCCTATCAATCCAGTCGCTATTGTAAAGAAAACAATCTCTATAAGGCTAGAAAGGTTTGTCTGAAAGCATCATGCCAAACTGGTTTTAGTGGAAAATCTTGGAAGTGGAAGTACTGTATTCCAGTGAGATGAACTTCATTCAGTTTTATTTTTTATTTATTTATTTTCTTCCCCTGGTTCTGCTATCGCCCAGACACCTGAAGACACTTTTGTCTCTTTGAATTTCTCTCCAACTTGGGAAATATTTTTCTCTTATTCCACTCCTTTTTACTATGTACTTGTTTTCCTGTCTTCTTGAATGCCTTCCTAAATGTGATATCAGGCTATACAAATGACCTTGACTTGTCTTGACTTGACATTAAACTTTTATACGTAAAATGCAAGTTAGGTTTGTAGGGCTTCAGTATGACTGCATAAAATGTCAGAAACATTCGACTCAGGTGCATCAGTGCACACATGCTGGATGGTCATCCAGCAGTTACTAATCTAATGTGGATTAAAAATGCAAAAAACGACACTAATAAAAAGTAAAAAAGTTCTTATTCTACTGTGAGTTTTCTCAAAACGGAATGACCACTTTCTTAATGCATCTTTAAAACGTTTAAACACGTATTAAAGAAGCACTCATCATTTTACGAAACAGAAAAAACATAATTATGATGTTAAACCGTGCTTTATGTGTGTCAGGAACAATCAGAATGACTCTCATCAAGGGCTTCTCACATCTCGGCTTTACAACCATACATGTTTTTCTCTCCGTTGCAGGCCCACTTTAATTTTGCTTTCTGAAATTGCAGGCCGCTTGCAGCCGTGATTGCAATTGCAAGCACGGCTAAGTGCACCACCACAATCATGCAACACGAGACTCGTACATACTTTGGCAGACAGACAAATTTACACCACATCTACAAAAACATACCATTAAAAGGCAAGATAGATCACCACCCCGCAGCTTTGCTATTTAAATAGCAAAGTGATGAGAAGTCAGACTTGGGCTTCTCTTTAATCTTTGCATATGGCTCTGTGTTCAAACCAAACAGGTTCTCATAAATATTACATTGTGTGGATCCCGATCTTTTTGCTTCATGGTACAATTACCTTAAAGAATGAATCATGGCTGTATCCACACAGCACTTACTGGTGTCCAAGCATGTTTACTGTATGAGTTTCTGTGTCTGTCTTTATCCGTCCATGCCATTGTATGTCTCTGCAACAAAGCCTGCATACAGGTGATACTCTTAAATCTCTACGTGCTCTGCAACGAGATCAGGTTTTTGGTGTGGATGATGCACAACAAGCATGATGTTTGCTCTTTTACTCACACCCCGTTGAAAGGATATGTGTGTAAGTGGGAGTTTGAGCGGGGATGTGTGGAGCTTCATTTATGTGAAAAATGGTGTGTATCTCTATCAGTGTGTGTTCCGCATGCGAATGCTTGTGTATGTGAGTCAGGGATGCCTTGGCTGAGTGCTATTGGGTGGCAAGTGCTGCATGTTTCTTTCTCTCCCAGAAGGGAAGCTATGGTAGTAGATATTGGTCTTCTAAGGTCATGGGTTTAAATGAAGTGAACTTTCCCATCATGAGCTCAAGTTCTTCTCTCATAAACAAAACAGTTCCTCCAACCTTATCAAGGGCAATATTCCACGTCTATGTGCTTTCTACGCTGGGGAAGACTTCACGATAGAAAAAACAAAGACATGAGTTAATGACTTTGCACTGACTCACTCCACCACGGCTTAAGAGCCCCGTATCTCGATTCTGTTCTTTAACATCAGTTCAAAGTGGTTTTCTTTTTCTTTTTCTTTAGTGCATCAATCACAAATGTCCTCTTAAAGTAAATCTTGAAGTGAATGCCGGAATATTGCCTCCGAGTTAGAAGTAGCAAAGATGTAACATACCAACACTATGCCACAACTCGTACTACTCATAAAAAAAATACATTTTCTCAATAAGGCCTGGACTATATTGGAAGTACTCTGAATTTCTGTGCTCAACAACTTTGTGACATTACTGGCAGTGAGTGCGGTGCATACTGTCGAACCGGGATATGTATCCATCATTAAGGGGTTAGATCTCTGCGTTTTTAGGAGATATTATCAGTCACAGGAAAATGTTAATGTTCTTGTTTAAATGGTTTAGAATGTCAGATTCAGTCCCAAAGAACAGTTAAGTGATTTCATTGTTCTGATAACCACAGGGATATAACTCAGCATGGCCTTGGAAGAAGGGGAAATATTCCTTCTGGGGCAGATCAGCACATGAGACAAACAAAATCTTCATCTATCTATCTATCTTTCTATCTATCTATACATACAGTACATACATACATACATACATATATATACATACATATACTTGTTTTTTATTCAGATTGTATATTTTCTATGGAACCAACTTCTGCAAAGTCTGAATCATTGTAGTAAAATCATTCACAGCTGATTGATTCAGTGGATTATTTTCCTTGCATTTAAAATATTTTCTTCTGTGAAAATCACACTCCTCATGTGAACAGTTCTGACCATCTTTTGATGGGATCACATAAGCCATTTACAGGAAATATTTTGAGTTTATACACCAGATTATGGACAACCTGTATGATGGGTCCCACACAGATTATGCTTAAGTAAATGGTTAGTGAGTAAGCACAAGTTAGAAATTGGCATATTTTCTGTAGCCCAACTGGGACATGCAAGTAGGGCCCGCATGGGCAAAGTAAGATGGGTTGCTTAAATGATGGATTGGAGATGAGTGATTGATCTTGGAGAAAGCTGAACAAATTTTGGTTTAACAGTTGAATGGGGAAACACACAAGCCACACAACCCACCTAGCACCTTGCAATATAAACACATTGGCAATTAATTTGAGGCCAATAGGGATCCCAGTAGGCATATTTTCAGTCCATTTCCTATCTACTCAGTCCCTTTATATGTAAGCAGGTAAACACATATTATAGATTGATAGACATAAATACATTAGCAAGTAAAATACGGTGGGCTGGCGAATGAAGCTGGACAACAATGTGCGTCCATCAAATTCTGATGCTCTTTAATGAGACGATCTTGATTCATTATCTTAACACACATTTTAAACTCAGTTGCTATGGTGTTGACAAAAACAGGTCACAGAAAAACAAATATTCAAAACTATCTAAAGTGGTAGTGTTACTAAAATGAATGCCATTAGTAGGCCTGTCAAAGTTAATACATCCAGCCAGAATGCAGTTACCTGAACTGACTGCAATCATTTTGCAAAGCATTTGACAAAATTGTGCCTGTTTTGGCCCATATGAACAGCTGAATTAATCTAACAGATATGTCATATTTCATCACTGGCGTATAGTTTTTCTCTCTTACATTGCCTTCCTCTGCAATGCTATAATGGAATTTTCTGTTTAGGTGTCGGTGCCTTAGAGAGTATTTTTATTGTTATGACATCAAAGGAGATTTGCTGAAAAACTTGGCATTAAAATCACTAAACCTAAAGAAAAATACAAAAAAAACCCAAACAGATAAAGAAAAGTAATTCTTTAAAATAACGACTTCTAAGGTGACAACCCATCTGTGCTGCTGCAGCTGGCTGCCCTAAGCATTTCCCGAACTTGACACTTATTAGACTCATGAGTGATATAGGATGCATTTCACAGCCTCTCTTTTCTTTTTTATCTTCCTCTTAATAAGCTGACTTTAAACTGATATAAACTGGCTTCCAGATCTGAAGAAAATCAGCTGACAAAATTATGCAAGCATACAATTTGGGTTCATTCCAACTCTGGCATCATGCTTGAGATGATTTTCCTTGATGGTGAATTTGATTAGGTGTTCCTAAAATTGTCCTTTTGTTCATTTGACATACATGCAAGCTTCACTTTTTCTAAATATAAGTGGAAAAACATTCTCATATTAGCCACCCACTTTCTGACACTTAAACTCTCTCTCCTCTCCTTCTCTATACTGACAGAGAAAAACACAACACTGAATTTACTTAAGGGCATTTTCTACTTTTATAACTATTATCCAAATAAGGCAGCTTTGGTAGCTCTAGTTGATGGAGTACTGTGTAAAATAGTTATTCAATTCTTTCTGAAAGCTACAACTCTTGGAGACACGAGCTGCAAATACAAGAGTGAAAACTTTTTGAGAGGCTGTTAAATGAACCGGTACAATTGCCTTTTTTTTACTAGGAAGAAATAAGGCCCTGTCAAACAGCTGTCCAAATTAACACTTGAAAAAAGCAAGGCGTACATCAAAGCAAAGTAACTGTACAGACAGACCAATTGAGTATAGTTAGCTTGTGTTAAACATCAGTCATGCCCAGAGTCACTGACAAGCTATTTATTACATTTACTGTAGTAAAACTATCAAATAAAGTCAAACTCACCTCATGTCTGACAGGGATCTATATCATATGGGTTTAGATTCAGACTTAAAATTTTAAAAAAGAAAGTAAAAGAATGTAATAATTATAATTGTTCTGGATTAGGACAACAGCTCAGCAGCTGAGCTAAATTGGATCTTAAGCAAGTTTCTTTCTAAAATGATAATAATAATAAATTAAATAATTAAATATAATTGATAATGATATAAATGAATATCCTATCAGACTTGAAATAATATAAAACCCTTTCTTTTATTTTTATTAATTCAATCAACTCATTACCTTGAACACGAGTACAGTAAGCAATGATGGTAAACATAAGCATATGTACAGCCCACATACAAACGTGGGAACTTCAAAATGAAGACGCATAAGAACTTAATTAATGCAGTTCTCTGCTGACAATTCCACTGGAGTTACGAGATTAAACCACTTCATTAGTGTCTGGGGAGACAACAGACGAGATGAAAAAGGCAGAGCTCGGGGCGAGAGGAATGGGGAGACATGGAAGGAGTAAGTGCCTCCTTTGTTAGTGTTTGAAAGAGCCACTTTCAAAGCAGTAATTATGACGCAGAAAGAATGTAATTATTTTCCCAGAATGCCAGAGGCCTTCAAGTGCCACCTAATAGTGATGGGTGACAATCTAATAGACCGCAGATATAAGCAGTTCATGAAGCTTAATTGGTGTTTAAACTTGTGGCTTGTCTGAACGCAGCGCGGCTCTTTCCTAAATGTGTCGGCTTGTGCCTTGTGATCCTGCCTTACACGATAA
The DNA here is from genome assembly GCA_036024015.1 of Craterocephalus amniculus. Classification (NCBI taxonomy): domain Eukaryota; kingdom Metazoa; phylum Chordata; class Actinopteri; order Atheriniformes; family Atherinidae; genus Craterocephalus; species Craterocephalus amniculus. The sequence continues at coordinate 8,202 of JAVQJG010110850.1, read as the reverse complement.
AACAAATTTAATTTGAGAAAAGCAGTGTCTTGTGTCGGCATATTATCGTGCAATCTAACAGCTGGCAGTAAAAAGCCTGAGGTGTTTACAGAATCTGAGAAGTGATTAAGCCATTATTTTGTTTCACACTTCTTAAAATATCCTTGTATTTTTTTTTACCAAATTTAGGAATAAATGGACTTGAGATTTCTATATGTGATTTGAAGATGTTTTGGTGCAGATACCATCCCAAGAAGATGATTTTTGAATAGATAATAGATGGCAATAAGTAAGGAATATTATATGGAATGTAGGTTGTGATTGGGAAACAATGGACCTTCAGGACAAACTACACTTTACTTTATCTGTCATTATGTTATTTTGCGATAGTCACCTCCATTCCATACATTATCCTGCTTATTATAGGGATACAAAACCTAAAATTAAAATTAAAGTCTTTCACTTTTGTGAAGGCCAAATCATTTATTGGTATTATGTGCCAACAGTGTAATGGTTCCCCATTGTCGGGGCATTTGTTGCTTACCAACGTTTCTTTGTTGGATCATGGCTGTTGAGATAAGTGACTAGACTACTTGCACTGTGGAGTAAAATTGGGTAAAGCGGAGAAAAAAGAAAAATATACCTGTTGCCCATTACAGCAGTCATTATATATATACTGTATGAAAAATAATGGCAGCTAGAACGCTAGGAAAGCTCATTCAAACCAACTCACTGCATTCCAAAGAGCCGTATAATAATCATTTGGATGAATAATCTCTACATTGATTAGAATTGATTCTGATGTTTTTACTTATTAAAAGGAAAGAGAAGTATCTCGCTTTAAGTGACTTTCTCACATGAGCTTAAGCGACAAAATAAGTGGCTGACAATAATGGATAAACCACTTTGCACCTTGTTGAAGGTTTTCCCAGTTTCCTAGTGTGAACACAGCTTATGGGGGAAAAAGGCATTCTCCATATAACTCCTGAGGGAGGGCTGCAGCGATGAGTTAAAATGTCTGGACCTCTAATGGAAGGCCTGGTCCTGAGAACAAACCACACAAATGTTGTTTTTTTCCTATTTCTGTTCATCTTTCCTTCCCTGAACATCTGTCAGCTGAGCTCACATTTTCAAACTGTCTTCACAAAGTCATTTCCTTGGCTTGATACTCTGCTAAACAGTCGATTCAAGAGGCTTAGTAGTCTGATTGAAATCGTAAATCCATTTTATTCATTTCCAGATTTTCATTTTGTAAGATCTGTTATAGGGGGGTGGAGGGGAGTATTGAAAGCTCAATATGCTCAGTATGCAATGACATTTAGAGAAAGCTACTGAGACAAAGTGGTGGAGCTGGTAGCATCCGATTCTCCAAGAAATTCTGCTCAGGAGCTGCATCTGCAGGTTGTGTGACTGTGACTGATGTGACAAGCTGACTGAACTTTATTCTAATTTATGCTGTATCGGGTGGGAGGGGGGTGCATTTGCCACCACCCTCAAATCTCTGATCACTGTTTGACCCCTGCCCTGGCTCACAGCCAACTTCTAATTGTGACAAGGCACATATGGCGGATAATTATTCTGAATAATCTGTCACCATGGCGACGACTGATCCTGGTGGCCACCGATGCTCCTTGTTCATGTCCGGCTCAGTTTCGTTGGAGGCAGTTTCGCCTCTTTGCCCTCCTAAAGTGCTGCGGATTACAGATGTACATTATCACTTTAATCTTCTCTTCAGCCCCTTCCATCAGCCTCGCAGCTCCCGCAGAGAGACACCCACAGCCACTCAGCACATCTCCCAACGGCCGCAGACGGATGTACATTTCCCTGCTCATGTACTTTGTGAAAGTAGTCCATAAGATAACATAAGACTTTATTCTGCCAACAGTTGTGTCCTATCTCAGTAATCCACTCCAATCCTCATCTACATCAGCTCCCTCTGGTGTTTATAAGTGTATGCCAGAGTCGCTGTTAAGCACATACTTAATCTGTCTGCCCCACAGACAGTCATCTTTTAAAACGGATAAAAAGGCCTTTCACTCTCGAGGTGTATAAAATGGCAAACAAAACATACTGGTTAGGCATCCCTCAAGATATGCCCTCAGCTGCATGAGCATGAAATATGAAATTGCTCTGAATCATAGGCAGCGCCGTAACTGCAAGATAACACATTACGAGTCATATAAAAGGGTAAAATTGCATCTGGCCAAAATCGGTAATGGGGCTTTAAGAATGTATTAGGTAAAGCTTACATGTTGTAATTATTTTCTGTAGTAAAAGCTCAACGTTTTACCAAATTACAGGAAAATATTCCATAAGACAAGAAGGTTACCATGCAGGAGTTTGTGGAGCAGCTGTCAGTGCTGGGGTTTTGTCCTGTTATTTCACAGATACAGTAGCTTCTGGGAAGAATCAAAGCCACCACCTTTCTTCACGATCCCTGACCCACCCCCAATATAGGCTGACAGCAGTTGTCACATACAACAAACAGATCTCAGCCATCTGAAATATAAAATACAGTTTCATCATTTTTTTCAGAGGCTGCTGACTGACAAGACACGACCTCAGGGTGAATAATGTCAACCTATCACAGCAGAGGTCAGCACACCAAAATCCATGACCCCTGATCCAAAACCCGTCATCGTCCCTGCATCCTCCTCTCCTGCTTCTTCTCCCCTTGACCACACTGCCCCATCGTGCTAAAGAGTTTCTCTCTTCATCTTCACCACATTTGCAATAAATCAATGTGAGCTGAGGGGCTGTAGAAATAGTGTGAGTCTGATTGATTTCTTATGTTAGCACATTATAGAAGCCTGTGAGGAGGCTGCCAGATTCAATTCCCCGAGTGAGGCAGGCTGAGTGGGATAGAAAATAAGTTTAACATGTGGTGGGGATTAAAGAAAGATGCTGAATGAACCAAAACAAAGCTGATGAACAGTTCTGTCAATCTGTTGTGATTTTGTGACAATTAATTTTTCTATCTTTGCGTCATCTGTTGCAAAGGCCCTGGACTTAAGAATCTTTTCCATTTTTTTTTGTTTTGTTTTTTTTTTGGTTCAACAAATTCTCTTGCATCCGTTACAGTCCAACTCAGTGGTGCATGCTTAATCTATAAGTCGCTGCACCGGTAAGGAAGATTTAACTGAAGGTGACAGACATAGCTAAGACATACTTTGGTGCTGACAGGCTTCATTAATGATTAAACTGAAAATACACATACCTTAATAATCTCAAAGCATAGCCGGAAAAGTCAGTTTAGGATTCCCACAGCAAAGTAAAGATGGCTATAAAAAGGTATCATGTGAAAATATTTTTTAAAAGTATGCTTTAACATAATATCAACACCTTCTATAATCCAGCATGTTCCGACATCCCATAGAAAGAAATATAAATAAATATAAATATAATTATATAGAAATATAATACAATATAATACAATATAATATGATATAATATAATATAATATAATATAATGTGTCATTACATAAAATCATATCTGTGAATGAGGTGTAAGTGTGTGTGAATGGGTGAAAGTGGCTTTCAGTGTAAAAGTCCTTTGAGTAAAAAGAACACAATCCGATTGCAGAAAGTTCATGCTGTTTATCAGCCAGCTACATTAAAGTCATGCAGTAACAGGTGGATCATCTTGTTTATCAAACATTTTGCAATCATTGTATGATTCCTAGCAATCATGCAGCTGTTAATTTAACATTAAATACTTCATCAAAATTGTGTCACAGCATTGAGCCATCTCCTTGGCAGAAAAACTAACAAACTTTCCCCACCAACAGCAACATTCCCCCGTCGGACATACTGCAAAACCTCCTCAGTAACTACTCAGGGAACATGATGAAAAGCCCAAGGTCTTAACTAATCCTTCAAACTCCATGGTGTAAGTATTATCAACCATGAGTAAATATGAAGACCCCGCACTGCAACCTACATTACCCAACAGATCTACTCCCAGATACCATGTATCGGTGCCTTAGAGATTGGATGCTGTGATGGCCTGAAAGGCAATTAGACTTGTGTTATTTTAACACTCCCACATGTTTGTTTTTCCTTCACATTCACAAATTATTTCTAGAGTTTTTACAGCTTTTTAATATATTCTGCATCAGTTATCCTACTACTTAGTCCATGCTTTGTGGAACTTGACATTCACTGCAACTAAAATTTTAAGTGCAAGTCACCTATGGTGATTCGGCCTTTACAGGTTTAGCATCCAACACCGTCTTGCATACTTCTTGTGTATATTTTAAAGTTTAACTTAATGTTTCTGCAAGACCCTAACCCTTTGCCTAAAAAAGACCCAGTGTTCATTGCAACACTTTTAACCTTAAATAGGGGAATACAGGGATACTCTAGAAATGTTTTACAAGAAAATACAAGATGAAGGGAGTAACAAACCCCAACAAAACAACAGAAGAATCACATATCTCAGTGATTCAAAGCCAAAATTGTATGTCCAATGATGTTAATAATAATATGATTAAATGTCACCAAATGTCTCAGAAATGTATGCTCTCATCTGCAGGTGACATTATTTCCAAACTGAATTTGCCAATACTGATGACTGAGAAATGGTGGGAGTGTTTTACCCACCACCACTGTCCAGGTTGTCAAGCTGTATTGGTGTCCATCTTTAAAATGATGTTGGCATTCAATCTTAAACATCATAGTTTTACAGAGCTGCTTGTGTAGGTGTACAGTAGGCAATGCTGTTGTTTGTATCAGCATATGTGATGAACAGGATTATGAAGACATGCTTTGTAAACCCATTATTAAGGATGTGAACTATATTCAGCTTAACTGTTTCTTCTATATTTCCCTTTTAACATGCCTTTTGACTTGATCAACAATCACAACCAGATTTTCCATTTTTATAATTCATTCCTGTCATTTGAGGTTTCCATGTGTTTGCATTCACGGTTCCGTCTCCGTGACTCAGTGTTTGCTTCTCTGAGGAATAAGTCCTGTTCCCCAAGTTCCACAACATCAGCAGAAACCACTGGTCTGCAGTACTAAACATTTCCATATCCAATCTCATTCAGACTTCGGTATTGCAGAAAGGTGCAGAATTTCATCAGAGGAAACAAGACCAACTGAAAATGTAATAAATATGAGCTTGTCTACCGCAGGGACGGTGGGGGGTCAGAAACTGGCCATGAAATGAGATGCAAGTCGAAACATGCAGAAAATGTTATGTTTTCTTTCCTGCTAATGAAAACCCAAGCTGCATGATATAAACGACAAAGCGTCTTCCAATTGCTTTGAGCTTGATGTTTTTTAAAATGGGCCAAGAACAATGAAGTTTTCCTTCCCAAAGTAAATCCAGCTTTGTGAGAAAAGGAGGGCCTCTTTTTTTCCGTTTTGTTTTTTTTCCCCCAATAATAATCATTCTCCTACATTTTCTGACTGATTTAATGTTTGAGTCATTTAAAGAGAGGGTTCTCGAATAACAAGATGCCATGGGAGAGAGGCCCACAATCCTCATTTATTCAAATGTGCCGCTTTCCCCCAGCACATCTGAATAATGGTGCACAGTCTGCCAGATTGAATTTTTGATGATGAATAAATAATGGATGTTAGTGCACAAGTCTGTTAATATATTAGCCATGAGTTTGTCATGACTATTTAATGGGTAAGCAGTAATAAATACATGTCTGCATCTCATGTGGACTCACTATCTGTCTGTGTAGTTCAGAATGTATTCTATGTGTCTATTTTAAATCTGTCTTCAAAACTGATGTCCCGAACTATGTTTCTGTCATTCCTGTCACTCATTTCACTTTTTTTTGTTCACTTCTCATTCTGGTGATCCCAATTTAACATCTAATAATTTATCCTGCTATAGCTGACAGAAAATACTGTTAGCTAGGGCTTTAATACAATGAAAGAATGATGCAGAAGAATCGTTTTACAATCTGCTGTCAGAAGCACGGAGCAGAAGACGTGACATTTTTCTCATTTTATATTACCTTGTAAAAGCAAAGTTTGTTACAGCTTTCTGGTTAGTGAGGCTGCTTTTACTGAGCTGACAGATTTTTGTGACATAAAACAGCAATTTCTTGATTGAAACAGAAGTCATCGTATCGAGAACCAATGGTTACGTAATCATTACTAGGAGCCATTGTAATGGTGAACATTTTGAACATACTTACTTGCTGTTTTCCCAGACATGGCTGTTTCAGAATAAATGGAGGGATGTTATAAAGATTTTTCAATCATGCATCTTGGCATGAGTTGTTTTCCTCTTTGTGTTGGCCCTGCGATAGACTGGCGAGCTGTCCAGGTTGTACCGTGGCTCTTACCTAGCAACTGCTGGGATGGGCTCCAACTCCCCCATGACCCTGAATTGGAATAAGTGTTAGAGAAAACGGACGGATGGCATGTTGGTATGGCTGTGTAAAGAAGGTCTGAACTGCCTGCTGTGTTTTTCAAAGGAAAACAAGATTTTTTTTTTCATTTTCTCTCTTTTTTAAAAAAGAAAATGAATTGATTTAGAATTGAGGAAATGTTGGGATGATTGCTGTCCAGAATAAGGCAACTAATGGTGTTTGCACTGTACTTCGTTTTGTCTACCTCATTATTCTACATGTATTTGTGACCTACCAAAAGGACAACAGATACAAATTAGCTGCAATGCGACCTCTATGTTCTAGGTACATGCTTTATCTACAAGAAATTTCAGAAAGAAAAAATATATATACTTATATGAACATATATTTATTTAACAGTCCAATATAACATTTAACAGTTTATCAGGAAATGTGCGCCATGGCTGATTCAGCCAGGAAAACATTATCTGAGAAAGTGAGGAAAAGAAGGAAAGTGACAGAGCAAGAGGTAAGACTGCACCTGGCAGTCTAAAGCTAATTATCCCTGTAGAAAGCTCCGAGAAGAGACAGGGTGCAAAAAGGATGCTGGATTAGCCTTCATTAAGAGGCAGGAAAGTATACAAATCTGCAGAAGTTTAGCAGAACTAATTTAACTGTGACAATCATTAATTACATAGCAATTTCAGGTCATCCAAAAAAAGAAAACAGAAAAAAAATGAACCATTCTGAGTATTTCTCATGATTCGGCTACAATTTCAGATAAAAGTGTAACACAATGAAACAAGGTTGTGTGTCCTGTCTATGATTTCGAAAATTAAACACCACTCACTCTGACAAAGTGCTGCTTCAATGGCTGTAGATTCAAATTTCACATTCAAAATAGTAGTTGGAAAAGAGTTTGTGGTTTTCAGTGAAAAAAATAATAAATAATTACAATTATTAAATCAAATTCATAGATCATCTTCAGGACTTTTTTGTTCCTGTTACAAGTCAATTAGCATTGCCATTACCCATGAGACATCCCATGGTGCATGGCATCTAATGATGCTATTATGTTTCATCCTGTACCTCAAGCAACAGGTTAATATATCACGCCATTTTGCTTTGGAAATGACTCCATTTTTGCAAAATGGACAACCACTGGGAGTTCAACAAACAAAAACAGCCCCTTTGCACTAGCTGTGAAATAGATGCCACACATTAGTATCGCTATTTTAAAGTCAGCTGTGGCACACTGCAAGGCACTCTCCATATTTCAGCAGGTTTCAGTGTGATTGTGTGTTAAAGAGGTTTATGTTGAGATAAAAGTTTGTTCCAGTCTTTTCCCACATGAACTATAATATTCCTCTGCTCCAAACTGGATGCTCAGACAATGTGACTGCTTGGTTTAATTTCTACATTTATCATAAATTATGAACTGGATTTTCAGGCGGTAATTAATTCCTTTGTTATTAACTGTTCAGTCAGCATTCTTAGTCAGATGCGAAACTCATCACAAATGAAAACTGCACTGGTGTGAGTTTAATTATTTTGTGTTAACAAGTGTTGATTAATGATGAGCCAAAGGAACAAACACAAAACAGCCCTTAACTGTGCAAAGCACAGTCCCTTTACAACAACTCCTACAGTGACCATTTTTATGTAATCAAATCTCTTGCATTATGTAAGGGATAATATATGGAATGCAGGTCATTATAACTCGCTTTCTGTTTTTCTGTTTTTGAGATAAGTAACCGGACTACTTGAACTGTGGAGTAATATTTGGTTTTCCGGCCGAGATCGCCCTTATAAGGGTTTTTTGACTGTTACTTGTGAACAGCAGTCATAAATGATGCATTAATGACGGAGAATATAGTCATGCTGCATACCAAATTAAACATCAGAA
>JAVQJG010110814.1:0-13498 GCA_036024015.1 Craterocephalus amniculus | reverse complement strand
AGACTGCAGGCGGGTCAGTTCAACACCTGGACTCTCTTACAACAGACTTAAGTTTAAAATACCTGTAGATAGCAAATATACATCTAAATGTGTCCCCTATAGAAAATGTTTATACAGTTGTCTACAAGATTGTTTCTACCCTTCCATTAAAGAAAAAGCACAATCCTTAATAGCAATTCAAATAACTGGAGACAGAAAATGTAATAAGAAATGTACATTTGATAAATTATTATTTAATTAAGTGAGACTTCATTTCAGCTTTTTGAATCGAGAAAATAATAGAAAAACAAATAATATGGTCCTGGACCAATGGGAGCATTGGGCCAGGATACCTGTGGACAAGTGTAGAAGTTCCAGAAAACACCTGATTACTGTAAAGGATTGTTAGCTGATGAGTAATGTAGCTAATTAATTTCTCATTTCTTTTACTCCTTTTAAAAAATAAAATTTGTATTGTGACAAAATTCAAATTCATGATTTTCATAAAACTTTTATCTGTTATCAATTCTGTCAGCTTCAGCTCATTTAAATGACAGTTGTTTCTTTAATCGAAGGGTAGGAATTATTTTCCAGACAACTCTCTACCCTGAAATCTGCAACTTTTAATGGGCAGTAGCAGCTGACACATCTGGGCAGCCTAAATAAAGTAAAAACATGCAAATATTGCTAAAAGTAAACCGCAGACACATCAAAAATCATAGACATCAAAGTGAAACCCATGAACATCAGAATGACTCATGGTCACAGTCATCGCAGGTTAAAACAGCAGCAAAAATCTGTCACAACATTTACAGTCAGACGTGTCAGCTTCTTCACAGGAAACAGCTTCATGAGAGCAGAAATGATGATAAACTTCTTTGTCATTTAATGTTGAAAAAAAAAGCTTATTAGAAATCTGAGCCTCTCTTGGATGATGTTTTTATGCCAATTAATCTAATTAATTAGTTAGCTGTCAACCTGTGGTTTTTATTTATTTATCTTTGCATAAAAAAGCATTTAATTGTATATTTATTTTATGTTTCAGTCATAGTCATGCTGTATTTTTTATATTTGGTTCAATCTAAAGATAAAACTTTGGGAGAATTATTGTATTTAATAAATCATTTACATTGTTGAAAAGAGAAAAAAATAAAATTGTCAATAAGCAAAACAAAAAGTCTTAATTTTTCATGAGAAATGGAATTTGTTTCACATTTTCCTACAGATACATCACCTCTAAGTACCCAAAGATCCCATCCTTTAGCCATTGGATCTCAGGGTTGAACCTCATGATGTTGTGAATCACTGCTAGCTCAACTTTTGGCTCCAGAGAGATCTTAAAAGCAGCCCCCATAAAGGTCTGTAAAATGTTCACAGCACTAAGCATCATAACACCAAACAGTGGTGAAATATGGCTCCAGTTTATCGTCATAACGCTGGGGATGACTGATGCCAAAACTACAAGCAAACAGAATAAACTGAAAGACTTAAACAAATCCAAATGGCGATGAAGTGATGAAGAGCACCTCCGTGTAGCAAGCCAAATATCGCAATGAAACATTATTGTAAACATGTTTCATGCATGACGGCATATGGACGCTGCCATCTCTACCTAAGTCTTGGGTTTTGATGTGCACGCCGTGCTATATTCAGATTAGTGTGACATCATATAAAATGCATTTAGATTTGCTAACCATCTGGAGGCTGGATGAAACAGGTGTTCCTCCATAGTGGAGGTGCTCCCTCAACCCAAATCTCTCCATCGATGAGAAAACACATCAATAGTGAATGGCACATAGGAGCGCAACAGTCCTCCTCAAGGCTCACGGAGGGAAACCCTCTCTGGATGGGAATACGTTTCCTAATACAACCACAAAACATTTGCTCTGTCCTTATTTTAGATCAGCTCGCACAACGAAGAAAAAATGGCACCAACGAGTTGGAGATGAATTATTAATTCCAGCCACAGAGTTATTTTAACTGAGTGAAGATGGCTCAGTTTGCCTCCCAGGGTGTCTTGATATTCTCACGTCAGATGATGAACGCCGCCAAAGCCATCATGGATGAGGCGGCGGAGACAGACAGGGCAAAGTGCTGCGGGTAGGAAGAATAAGGAGCAGCTTTCCTGGGAGTGCTGAGGGTATATGAGCCCTCTGTAAAAGGCACAAAGGAAGGAAAACTCTTTTTTTTTTTTTACACCATATGCTCCTGTTCCACACAGGAGCTCGGCTGAATGGGATATGAGGTCCAGAGACACTGCCTGTCCAAGCCGAGCAGGTGTGCTGCCGAGGCTTTCAATCACACACACACACACACATATACACACAGACGTGTACTGCTGTTTACACTCTGCAGAGCCATAACGCAACAACTCTTAATGTAGCAGCTGCCCAGATTGGCCATCTCGAGCTGGGATGCAGCATACTTACACTGTTAAGCATTTTTCAGTCAGTAAAATTAAAGTTTTATGACTATGAGAGAACATCACAGGAGAAATATAAGGTGGCTGTCAGTTCTGCTGATTTTATCCGCAATGGTAAGCAAAATGGTCCAGCCTATAACCGAGGCCTGACGGCAGTAATGTATGTTGGTCATTCAGTCCAGCGCCTCCGTTCTAGCCAATCCCAAGCCTTCAGAGCTCGCTGTCAGATCTCCATCAAAAGGAGAGATTTTTTAGATGATGGCATTTGATCAGGCATCAACAGTGGTGCAAAATCTGCAAATCTACACATTAAAAATGATCCTAAAGATGCAATTTCCCAAAACTGTAAGAGTGCAGCATTGGCTACAAAAAGGACTAAACCACGCCACTGTCACAAGCTTTCCTTCAGCAGCATGTTGGAATGAAATCCAGACACGTCCACATGTGCAGGAAGGGTCCATGTCGAGTCGTTTAATGCTCCTACAAGAATAATCCTGCAATTTTCATTAAATAACCATGTGATCTTTGCTTTGCTGACTCATCCAGAGGAGATTTTCCTTTTAGAATGGCTTGTCTGGATTTTGTTTTCATGTTAGCAAGCCTTAGGTAGAAGTTGTATTTGTAGTAGTTATAGATACAAAATATAGCTTTAGCCCATATAAGGGCACAGAGATGGTATAAGTATAAGTATTAAAACTCTTTTCAGGACACTAAAGTTCAGAAAACACTGCAGAGCGTCTGCCAGGCCTGTAGGTGGCAGAGTAATATTATCAATATTATCACCTAGAAACAAAGATTAAGACCAAGCATGAGTAGAAACTCGTATGATGTAAACAATCATAAAAGAAGATGATGGCGGAGAATCGAGCTATAAAGGAGACATTTCTATCATGCTCAGCAGCTCCTGAACAACGGTGCAACAGTAACCATCGTTGCAGCTGTTGGCAGGGTTCGTCCATGAAACAAAAAACGGCGACATTTATGCAAATCAATTTCTTTTCTCCTACCCATAATAATAATTAACACTTAGCCCAGGGATTTTAAACTCAACTCTTCTAGGGCCGCAACCCAGCAGCTTTTCGTTGTTTCCAAAACACCTTGTCTACTTCTTCATAATGAGCCATGACTTCAGTCAGGTGTGTTGGACCATGGTATCAATGAAAAAAAATGAAATAAGTATTGTGGAACTCAAGGAGTGGGGTTTGAGACCCCTGAATTAGCCGTACATCTCTGCTTCAGAGGGATAAGGTCCTTCTTTTCATGTCAAGGAGTAGAGATAATCCACCTAAAAGACCCCAAAAGCCCCTCTCTATAACCACTGCTAACCCCTCCAATAGGTTAATTCTCCTAAATTTAACCAGAGTGAAGGATTAAACCACAAACTTGGTTCTTCATTAAAGACCAAACCAGCATCATCTTTGGTTTTATTTAGACTCTAAACTGCATAAAACACCATAGCATGCCAGAGTGGGAGTGTCACAGGACCCCCTTGGCTCAGACATCTCCACTCGATGTTACTAAGAGATGTTGATAAAACGTGTCCCTGCTGCAGAGAAACAAAGTGGCAGTGCATTTCTCTGGCAACCAGGCTGGTTTCAACCTACACATGCATTCATTTATATGGCCCACTGTAATATTTATAGAAAACTTATTTTTAGTCCAACCTAAAAAGCTGCAAGTTCAACTCCTGGAATTTAGAGAGCCTTAAGAGCTCTGAATGTTTCAGGAAACATGCAGTCCATCTGATAAGAAGTAGACAACGCTCACTCAACTACGTCCCATTTGCTTAATATCAAACCTCACACCAAAATATTACAGCTCTAACTCACTTAGCACCAAAGTAAAACCCAGAACTAAGCTGAATGAAGCTATTTTATCAACCCTATTGACTTTTATGAGAAATTAACACAATATTAAGCAGAGAAGACTCATCCAGCAGCAGCTGCACAGTCTCAGTGAAATACCTATGGCCAAAGGCACGCATTTAACTTGAACATGCAGGTACACACACTCACACAGCCATTAATACATCCCTCCCTTATTCCTACAGAGGCTCCAGTATTAGTGAAACCCCAGTCTGCTGGCAGGCCTATCCATCATCGCACCGAGGCAGACAGACAACAGAACACACCCTCACACATCCCACAGTCTCACATTTGCATTTTCCCACCTTCTTAAATTCAGCAAAGGTAAGACTAATTCACACGCTGGAAGGCAACTCGATCTATCCATCAAAACCTTTTTCAGGCACTGCCCTCTAATAGAAGTTAAGTTAAAGGTCATGAGTGGTATATTAGTTTGGTAATTGAGTTAGTTACTTCATTTCTGCTGCTCTGCAATGGGTTGACATCCTCATAGTGGTGAAATGTATTTTTTCTGCCATCAGTCTGAACCAGTGTGTGATTCTGTGTGGAAAACACACCCGTGGATTTACATGTTGGATAAATAATTATTCAGCTCGAATGATGGTTTGGAAATATGCAGATTTTTAGAATATTGTTTTCCTGATATCATTTTTCTCAATATGATTTGTCTGTATCAGCATCTGGGAAACTGAATGAATTATATATATATATGTGTGTGTGTTAACGGAGCTATTTTTTTAAAGCGGGATTAACGCTTAGTCTACATAGTTTTAAGAAGTGATGCAGAAATCAGGTTGACGCTTTGTAGCCAAAGGATCTTTCACATAGTTGTACAGCTTTACAGCTCTGCAACATGCTTCTCATGACAAGACTGAGGCCATTTTATCCTCTACATTATATAAGCAATACAACTGTGCATTCATTTATTTATTTTTGACTCATTCTGCATTTTTGAGTTCTTTCTGAAATTCAACGGATCTGATATAGAAAGGCTGACGGAGCCTGATGCTGCACAGCCAATCTGAGCACACTGGGCTTTTTCTTAGCTGCTGCGTTTACAGGGAAAAACAACAATAACAACAACAATAATGATAATAATGATAACAAATATTTACTTTAATAACCTGATTGGGAACATCAGCTCTGCATTTAACCCATTTGTAGATGTACTGAAGACCGGGAGCTGTCATGTTTGGTGTCCAGGGAGCAGTCAGGAGGGGTTAAGAGGTTAATCTATGAAGCTTCAAGGTTGTGTTTAATGATATGTACTGAAGGTTCTGGCTTTCTATAAAAAGCCTAGAAATGTTGACTTAATTGATGAATCACTGGGAGCTTACATATAGGAGATATAATTATCTTTGGAAACTGTGGTGAAAGCACAAAAATGACCTGATTAGGTTTTTCACATCCTCTAATATCTGGATGACCGTATGAAAAATCTATATTACTACAGATGGTTCAATCCATTTTTCACCATTATAAATGTTTATTCTTAATTATGCATTTTTATTCATTTACACGTTAAATGGGGGGAATGTTTGCCCATCCCCAGATTTTCACACTTCTCCTGTGAAACAGAATTTGGGTCGATCTGATAGGTCAGCTCCACCGGCCCAATGGGGCCCCACCGTTCTCCATCAGCTCTGGTGAAAAGCAAAAAGTTTTTGTTGTTGATGGATGTTTATTTCTGCCTCACACTGCAGGATGACTCATCAAAACTTCCCTGTTGTTTTCCAGGAAAAATCTAAATCTAAAAGACCATTAATACTCACAAAATGACAGCGTTGAGTCAGAAGTTGCATATTAATGATGAATCTGCAACATTTTTCACTTAAACCTTCAATAACGAACTGATTTCATGGGAACTGGAAGAGGGTTTATTTATAGCATGAACATAACTGGCAGCAGCCGTCACTGTCCATCATATTCCTCAACTGTTTCACGATGTGCAGAAAAAATGCATTTCCACAGATTATTAGCATAGCCTCCCTTTTTTTGCTTTAACCAAGTTTTTACCCGAGGTAAACCTTCAAACTTTTGAATTATTGGAATAAACTTACTGAATTTGCAATCATCAGTGAGTTTTTTCTGCTTTTTCTAACCTAAATAAGAAATTCTTGGACCAGAAAGCAGTTTTTGTTGGTTTTATGCGGACTCTCTGATGATCTTCTGCTGCAGCCTGGTACTTTATTGTCCTGCATTTTTTCTCTGTGGTGAAAAACAGAAAAGGTGGTGAACGGTCTGCACCGGGTCTTTCAGCTTGGAGCATTCAGCATAGTGTGTGATTCGGACCTGGAAACTGAGCTACTGCAACAAATAACATGTCTTTTCACAAAGAAAACCTCCCAAGTCTGCAGAGAAATACACAATATTTCTGTAAAAACTATCTGTATATGTGTAAGATGTACGTTGTAATGTGATGCATCATTACTGAAACCATGCACAAAAGAGAAATAAGGGAAAGGCTAATGAATGTAATAAGATACATTTTAATATTCAGTGGACAAGGTGAATTAAATATATTATTGTTATAAAAGTAAACAACTGTGAAATACAGGGAAGTTTTTCTGGTGGCCATTATAAAGCATCAAAGAAACAGGAAACATGTGCATACTATAGGCTGTGTCAATCACACAGCTTACTGAGCGCAAAAATAATTTCATTTCCAATCCTCGGGGAAACAGAAATCAAGTTGCTTGCTGACAGTGAGCACTGACTCAAGCTGTTCAATAACTGTGCACGGGCTCGACAAGCTGTGAGCTTTTCACAGCGACTTCTACGGACTCCGAAAGCCACCAGAGGCAGTTAAAAATGACAATCAGATAAAGAAGAGGAAGCCAAACTTCCTTTGAGCAGTAAAAGTCACTGTTACATTTAGATGTCCTCATCAGCAGCGTGTAGTTAAAGCGCTCGTTCTTCTATTGATTTTGTCCCCTCATTGGTGATAAGAGGTCATTGCCGAGGTGATTCTACAGCGAGAGATGTGCAATCAGACCGTGTTTGCTGTGATGCCGTTTTACAGAGAAATGTTGATTAACTTTCTCTTCCTGATGTGCTTCGATGTTATCACTGCTGAGCTTAACTTTTACATTTTCCTTTCGTTTACAACACAGGTGGAAAGTTGGAGCTACTTCCTTTAGAATTTACTATTTCACAATCAAATTGAAATTGCTCAGTGCAAAGCCGGCATCAGAGTCCTCGTTCTTTCCATCCCAGGCCGTCATCGAGCATCAACACTGTTGGACCCAACCGCTTCATTTGGGACTCAACGGGAATCAGTCCCTGCAGTAAGATCCCAACATCTGGAAAACCAAACACTAATCACATGCATGACTTAACAAGATGGCTGAAAGGCCTCGCGGGGCAGCACACCTGGGACGGGATGAGTCTCTGATCACTTCAAATCATTTTAAAGCATCTGACAATAAGAGATCAATTAGTCAGATAGAGGCAATGGCAAAAGATGAGGGACAGTATTCAGACCAAAAAGCTGGAAGAGCGATTGATCTGGTAACACAGTCAGATTATGCCTCAATGTTTCCCAGCAGCTCAATAACAATACAAAACGTCTTTTGATTCATATGTAAGATGGATCTGTCGTTTCAAATACAGCTTTGATATTTCCTGTCAATATTTAGCAGGTTCGACGCAGTCCGTCTCTACCATGGCCACCAGAGCTGACAGTGGTGTTCAGATACCAGTTCAGATAAGAAGAAGAATAAGAAGAGCTTTATTGCCATTGTTCATGTGGTATACAAACTAGGAATGTTTCTTGATCTATGCTATCACAAATAACACAGTAACACACGCACACAAAAAAGACAAAGATAGAATAGAATAAAAGATTAAAAAGGTTAAAAATAGGTTCAAAATAAATAAATGTACAGTTTTAAAAATACTAAAAAATAAATAAATAAAAAACTAAAAAAAAAAATTAAGCAGCAGATTGGGGTTTATGGTGTGAGGTCTGCAGAATAGCAGTGTTATTGTTATTGTTCATGGATTTGGCGTGCTGAGAGTTTGAAAGAGAGATAGAGGCATACAGGAAATCAGACACAGGACCAGTGTAAAACATCTGGTAGATTTCAACATAAAATCCTCCACTCGATGAGGGGAAAAACTTCTCATACATTTTCTCCAAACGAGCAGAAAACTATCCTCAGACAGGCTGAGTGACCTTTTGTTTACTTGCAGCCTTCTTTATCCACAGTCTTTAAAGCGTGAACTGACCAAATCACGTGTGATCTTGCTATTTCCTGAACTGGCAGATCTTGCAACCTGGACTGCAAACGTGTGCGCTCTACATCTGACACACACCCGGTGTAAATTGGGTTGCTATGGAGATCAGAACAACGCTGCAGAAGAGGCGGACTGCGTCACACTCGGACCCAGTGTAAACTGGCCTTTAGTGTGATAGATGCAACAAAGTGCTGGAAACCTCCCTCAGAGGCTCTGCTTCTTGTTGACATGACAGCATCACACAGCTGCTGCACATCCATGACGAGAATCTCACATTCCACCACATCCCAAAGGTGGAATATTAGATGCAGATGTGGTGGCTGGAGTTTGAGTCCAGTGACCTCATCGTCTGTGACATGGAGCATCATCCTGCTGGAAGTAGCAGAAGATGCTCCTCTGGGCTCAGAGAGGGATAGACATGGTCAGCAGCAGTACTCAGGTGTACTTTATAATACTTTTCCTGCTTTTCTGAGTCTAGCATCTGAATGTGGAGCTGAACTGGAGACTCCTCAGACCAGGCAACAATTTTCCATCTTCTGTCCAGTTTTGGTGAGTCTGTGTAAATAGATTCAGTTTCCTGTTTTAGATAAGAAAATGCCACGTTTAAAGTCACTTCCATCCCCCTTCATCCTCTGGTGCTTAGTTTGAACTTCAGTAAGTCACCTACATGACTAAATGTTCCAAGTTACAGCCTTAATGAAAAACATAATTCCTTACCGCCCTCTTTTTTATAAAAAGCACCTCAGTGCAGCACTCAGTCAAAGATGGTAGGTTATACATATCCATTTTCTCCCTAAACATCCCTGCAACATCATAGACCAACCAAAACTCCACCCAATTACCACAGTTATCTTCGTTAGGAGATAAGATGTCTCACTCTGCGCCCTTTCAATGCATTCAAACATGGAAGAACATGCGGTTGTTGGTTTGACCACAGAGATCAAACACAGGCTGATTGATGGATTTCTTTAGTTTAAGCCCCATTCAGGTGCCACTTGTCCAGCTCTAGCTGATGCCGTCTGCTGCTGGCTGAGAAACACAAATAGTCACTTTCTTACTTCCCACCACCAGCCTATCAGTTACTAGCTCCAGTTTATCAGTGGCCGCATCAGTAGCTGGCTTCAGCAAGAATAAAGCCTCCGTCAGCTCCTCCGTACTCTTCATTTTGTCCTTTTTACTGCACCACGACAAAGCTCTAACTATTACAACTAGCTTTCTCATCAAAGTGTCCTGCAGATTGGAGGGCCTCTCAGAGATCCAAGAAAATACGATGTTAGATTACTAAAGTGTTTGTGATGTGGTTTGTGTTATAAACAGTAGAAAAAGTGAAGAAAGTGTGTTTAATCTGAGGGAAGTTTAATGTCTGGTTGTTATGGAGCAAACTTGAACAGTCGCGGGAGGGGTAGGTGGGTTCTTGCTCTACACACTTTAATTTTTATCTTATTTTGCGGTTTGTGTGTCTTTTGTTTGACTTTACCTGTGCCAAGACGACAAATTAAATCAAGTCATCTAATGAGAGCTTTCTCTGTCGGATAATTCAGTATTTAATTGTTTCAGCACTGCAGTCCAGCTGTTTTTCAGTTTTCAGTTTCAGTCTGAGATGGTAAAGCAAGGTGTGTGCATGCAGGACGCATCTCTTATTTAAATGGGAGCGACAAAGCAAAGGGAATAAGACAAGGTCGCTGGCTGACTTATCACTTGTCTCATTACTTGAAACAGCGACTGTCAGCATCCGAGCCTCTTCCTCCTGGTCCACTACATATCCATACTCCAGCAGAGAGGAAATCAGCGGAACAGTGACTCAGATTGCTCGTGGTTGTTCCTTACAATGGTGATATGTCTGCTGTTGAGCTCAATTAGGGAGGAGAAATCAGAAAGTGGATGACTGGGTTTATGCAATTATAAATATAATAGCAATGAAGACTTTTAAAGAGGGGCTATTTGATGATTCTGAGGACGCAGAGTGCATTAACACGTAGCAACCCCCCAATGATGAGTTATAAGTGAAAGCCAATTATTACACTGTGGTGCATATTACTGTACCGATGAGCAGCTTGGCCTCGAAAAGTTCTGTCAAGGTTAAAAAACAATGTTTCAAGCCCTAGTTGTGAGAGAACTAGACAAAAAAAAATAACAAAGGGAGTTCAACAGGGACATGCACAATGCCAGAGACGGAGGAAATAAATGTGTGGAGCAAATAAAAAAAAAAGATGAGGGAGAGAGAAAGACAGAGTTGGAGAGTGAGAAGGAGGAAGCACAAAAGTGTGGCCCTCCTGGGTTGGATGCTGACACCGGTGAGGGATTACTGAGGGGAGGAGCAGGGCCATATGGCTGCATGGCAAAGTGGAACCCACAGGGAGGCAGCGGGCACATTAGCTTGCATGGGGCCCTCCATCGCTTCCTCTGCACTGCGGTTTGCGGGACGCACAGGAACATTGACAATGACATCAGGCTCTCCCACCTCTGTGATGCCTCCTGGATCCCAGATGACACCGCTGGCGAAAGGCCAGGAGGAGAAAAATCACCTGCTCCACCCTGCAAGCAAAGAGTTACTTACGCCACTCGATAATGACCCGGGGACCGCGGCAAAAAAACAACGACGACGACAAAAAGAGGGAGCGCAACAGTGAGGGGGAAAAGGCTCGGAGATGGCCGCCGCTCGCCACCGCTCGCCACCGCTGGCCCCCTTCTCCAAACAACAGAGGAGAGAGTCATAATAGCACCACGTTTCACACCAAAAGCGCCACTGTCGTTAAATCAATAAGTCATTACCTTTAATGGGATAAGCACTTTGAAAACTAATTGAAAACAGCTCCATTTACTCCAGCCAGGCCCTTAATGCAAACAATACTGTTGTTGCAGCGAAAAAAACAAAGGAAAAAAAAAACAAAAACCCAGAGGGAAAATATAGGGAGAAACACGTGTGGCTCAGCTGGGGGATCCTCTGTCTGGCCATTTGGTCAAACCTTCTTTTTAAATTCACGCGTGAACACCAACACATAAGTTTGGGGATAAAAAAAAGAAAAAACGAGTCTGATTCTTACTCTGCAAACACACTTATCCCAGTGCTCCAAAAAATAAAAGAAACAAGTGAAAACCGTTTGACCATTTGTGCTCCGAGCTGCACAAGAGCAATAGTGAGCATCAAAACTGTGTTGTGGCAGGTTTGGAGAGTATTGATTTATATTAGAGAAAATGACTGTGCATTCAATTCCAATCAAAAGCCTCTGTGGCAGGCAGCCAGTTCTGTTACTGGGTGAAAGACACTGTATTAAATGTAAGGCAAATTGAATGCGCAAAGCCAAATATAAACCTTGGCACGTGTGGCTTAATCAGAAATGGATTCTTATCAACACGGATACTAAGTGGGATACGTCACAGGGATTTTTATCATATGTTAAAAAGGCAGGGGGGAGATTATCCTCATGTCTGTGTGTGCTCTGTGGTGTGACAGGAGGTATGGATTAGAAATACAAGAAACCTTTAAATCTACTAAATAAATGAGGAATTCAGGCGCATTATTAAGAAATTAAAACAACAAAAAAAGCTGGAGTCCTTCTCTTAGAGCTGTGTCCAGTTTGCCTGATAATGTGCCATTAGGCTGTTGGGGAGGGGAGGAGGTGATCGTGCTGATACACCCAGCCGAAAGATTAGTTAACAGGTGGGAGTCTGAGGGATCTCAGTTACCCGCGGACACAGGAGCACGCACATGCAAACATTCACTCCATCTTTTTTTCCCCTCCCAACACTTGGAAGAATGACATGCCCACATAAATGGGTGAATAAAAGAACGGGGGCACCATCTGGTTGATCCCCCGTGCTAATGGAGCAACTCAATTATGCTTTGACTTTCAGTGGACTGACCAGGACGGTGCTGTTTGTGTTTAACTCCACACACTAAGTGGACATTCTGGGTTGCTGCTGGAATGTTAGAAGCGGAAAAAAGGTGCCAAAAATGTTTTAAGTGTCGACCTCCAGTTCAGGAACCACTTCCTGTTCTCCTAATGCTCCTCAGGAAGCCACACAAAATGGAGGGAAGGTGGTTTGCGGATGGGTATCGGTGGTCGGTGCTTGTTCTATCCTTGAACGAGGTGCTCAAGCTAAATTGGCTGCGCAAATGGCTAATGTGTATAATGGAATTGAGCGTTGCCCTGCATAAGGGCGTCTGCTAAGCAAATAAATAATTTAATGCAAATCCCAGCATCGTGCCTCCTGCCAATTAAGCTAACCTGTTTTAGCTGTAAGTGATTTTATTACATTAGCATGCCGTAGCTCTGACTGCATTAGGGAGGGTTTAATCAGTCTGTAATCAAATTAGAGCACAAGACAGAAGGAGGAAGTACCACACTTCCACAAAGCACCTTGCTGGCCCACCTGCAGGCCTCATCAGAGAAATCTGTGTTTAAAATGCTTTTATACAAAAGTAGCATGCAGCATGGCGAAGAATGCACGCAGATATTTTGCTGCTTTGACAATATAAGCCGAGCGAGCGGAGCAGGGAGCAACGCCAGCTTCTGCTTTAGCTCCACAGAAGCGGGGTTGCTGTGTTTGCTAACCCTTTCCGGCCGAGATCGCCCTTAAAAGGGTTTTTTGACTGTTACTTGTGAACAGCAGTCATAAATAATGCATTAATGACGGAGAATATAGTCATGCTGCATACCAAATTAAACAGCAGAAGCTAGGCTACAAGCCAGCATAAACCGTTTTACGAAACACAACTGAAGATATAGCTGACTGAAATAAAACGTGTAAAACACAGCTACACGGCACAACTGCAACTTCTGTACGCCATTTCTGGCTACAAAGCCTCAACCCCGCATCCAAACCGCACACAATACACACCAAACGAACGCAGAGATTCCACAGATTCCAACCATATCAGGCACAACCCGCTAAACCGCAGCGTTAGAGAGATAGGAGCCGTTATACAGCAACAACAACAACTGCTCAGCCAGAAGATATTTATAAAAAACGCTCTTACCTTCGTAGTTTC
>JAVQJG010110801.1:0-11993 GCA_036024015.1 Craterocephalus amniculus | reverse complement strand
TGAAAGAATCTAGTTATAGTCTGTTGATGCTGTAAGAGTAGCCTAAAACTGTCTTTACATCTGAGCAGATCAGACATTAAGCAATGTAACGGAATACGATGCAGAATACATTTTAAAGTGGGTATTCAGTATTCTGTACCTAAATACCTTTTGGAAGTTTTCTCCCCAACAATGTGCATGACTAATGATGTGTAATGTGAGCATCCATGATATATTTTATATGTATACTTTTATCATATAGAAATAAATTCTAATAAATAAAATCACAATCATATTTTCCATTCGACAAACGTTGAATAAATCAAATTTCTAGAGGCCTTCCGCCTAGAAGAACAGCAGTCATCAGTGTTTGCTTCCCTCTAGTGGTCAAAGTGCAGGACTACAACATTACAGCAACTCTGAATTTATTTTTATTTTTTTTTCGAAAAAGCTTTAAATTGTGTATAATCTAAATTGGAATAATTCTGTGGATCCCAACCTTTTTCTATCGTTTCAGTTAATTTGCATTTGTGAAATAAGAGAAACTAACTAAAACATTAAGATAAGCTGTCTCTGATTATAAGACCCACAGATTTATGGAGGTAAACTGTGACATTTGTCTGATGACAGTAAAAAGTTTTCAAACTTGTTATGTATTCTTTAGGTCGATTCAACACTTGAAATAGAACTGTTACTGGACTGGACCCAAAATGGATCACAGGGCAAAACATGGAGTCAGGTTCCACCTACTGGAGGACAACAGTAGTGCACGAGGTAATTCGTAAACGTGATCTCGGACTGCTTTAAGTTGGGAATGAACTGATGATAACCTCCACAAATGGGTGGCTTTCTCTAGAGAAAGTTTCAGAAACAATTTTGCAATCTATTTATCCTCTATTTATCCGTTTATGCTGTTGGTTCATGTAGTTGATTAAATAAACTGCTTCTTTCTCTTGCAATTCAGTGTCAGGCCCATTTTTAAGGACAGTGCTTTTGATGATTTAACCACCAAGACTGAATGCTATATTGGTTACATGACATTAGTTATTACTAAACGGAATCTCTGACTGTTTTAAGTTGGGAATGAACTGATGATAACCTCCACAACTGAGTGACTTTCTCTAGAGAGACTTTCAAAAACAATGAAATGTGTGTTGCAAGAGGAAGTCGTAATCAGGGCAATGCATTTTATCATGCATCAAGCCACATGGCTACCCAGCCAAGGCCACCGAAATTGCTGAACAACGTCTGTGTTCCCCCTTCTTAAACAAAGTTAATCGCAGTAAAGGACATTTTGAAGACATTGGAAACCTTTAAGAATCTATCGAGGAAATAATTGTGCCAGTGATATGTCTCTGGAGCTCAACATTGCCAAGACCAAGGGGCTTTGCTGCTGGGACAAAGTCAACTCTACACCGCCTTTGTTCACACAACTCTGCATCCAGGACCAACAGGTGGAGCCAGTTCAGATTTTTAAATATTTCTGTGACAGCAAGGATGTTTTAACTGTGGTGTACAAATCACAGATTAAATTCATGCTCTCATTCAAAATTTCCTCCTGGTTCAACCAGCTCTCCATCAGACATAAAAACAGAACTCAACTATGTTATCAATCAGCCCAATGACATAATTTACCTCACACAAACACCTCTGTCTAAAATGCTGGACCAGGAAGATCCAGATCACAGAGATACCTCCCAGCCCTACTCCACTCCTCCTAGTTTTTCTTTTATAATTCAGTGTCAGGGCAACTTCCATTCGTGTCTGTTTCCGGTTTCCGGGGTGTACCTGAACGCATCGTATCTGGGGCGGTCTTTGAAAAGTTTTCAGGAAGTTGTTTGAAAAATCGGAACTCCCTGAGCTGTGACAGGGACAGTCTGCAACTCGTCTTTAGTGTAAGATAGGCTTTTTGTGTGTGTGTGTGTGAAAATGCAGAGCAGTGCTTACGGTGCCTCTTTGGCCGGCGGCGCCTTTGATTTAGAGAGCTTTGTGAAACAGCCTCAGACTATTTTGCGCTGCCTGAGCTGGGTGAGTGACTCCACTGAGACCTTTCTGTTAGCATCAGAGTTAGCCAGCAACTGTCACATCACTTTCTCTTAACAGCTGTTCGCTGCCAGGTTCCACATAAACATATTAATGATGAAGATTTTTAGACGTATGTGTTACTTTAAAAGAACATTAAGTAAGACTCAAAATGAAACTATTTTTGAACTTTAAATAAAGTATGAGTAGATTATTTTACTACAGTAATTAACAGTAGCTTGTGGTAGTTAGCATGTTCACTGCTGTGTCACCGCTGGACACCTACCACCTGACCCAAGCGCGAGGCTATATTGACTTTTTAATTCACTGTTAAACCACTGGGCCAAAAAGCTAAGATACGGTGTAGCTTCATTTACTGGATGATTTGCTGTGTGCTGTACTCGTAAATACCAGGAAATGATACTTTTCCAGCGTCATCTGTTGCTGTCCTGTTTGCAAGGAGGAGCAGCACCAGTTTCACAGTTAGGGTTAAATTAACATAATACAGCACAGCGCGTTAAAATAACAGTAGCTACGTTAGAGTAAAGACTATCAAGTAAGAAATACTAAAGACTATTAAGTTTGACCTGTGTAATTATTATTTTAAAATGTTTCTAAGTGTAAAATGTTGCTAATAACAACCGTATTTGATTTTTCCTCCCAGGTCATGTCATGCAATTATTGCTGTTGCAATAGTTTTAGTATTCCTCCTGTGACGACAATCAATTAAATATTTGTAATAGTTTTTATTATACATTAATAATGTTTTTCACTACATATATCCCTATTTAAAGGACATATTACTAAAGATCAGATCGAACAATTGTGATAAATCTAATTCCAACCATAGATTTCATGAAGAATCTATCTTTTGATTAAATGCAGTACAGTACTGCAGGCTGAGTTGTGTCCACATACATACAATTGCATCGTCCCTGTCCTCTCAGCAGTTCTCCATGTTATTTTATTTCTCTCACGGATATTTTTCAGTGATCCTGTTTAGAATTTTTACATTTCTCAAATGACATTTTTTTGTGTTTTTTTTTCTTTGCAAGGAATTGGTGATATGATATGCTATAGTTATTGCCACACTTGGCACAATCTTTTTCTTTAGATTGCATAGCCAGTCCTCTTCCAATTTGACCTCTTGGAAAACATCTTTTAATATTACTCTCCAACACCTTTTTAAATGTTGCCATGCCTTTTCTTTTTTTACATGCTGTAATTGCTGCATCATACATGTGAATTTAAAAAGAATTGGTGAATGCACTGCTCATCTACCTTTGATGAATTGGGAGGAGGGGGGGCAATTGTGAATATAGTCTTTATTTTTAGTTCTCATTGGAACTGCACAGGAAAGCTAAATGTTTGCAGATTGTTCCTCAGTTCATTACATGGTGTAATACTAGTCAATTAGCCTTTTATTTACTGTCCACAATAACAGTCCAACTGTTAAGAGGCTCAATGCTCCCAAACTTCCCTATTAACCCCTCTGGTTATACTTTTTTAAGGATGAAGTTTTCATTTAATCAAAACTGTGTTTGATTAAGATAACTGTGTGTTCCCTCTTTGCAGATATTTTCCATCGTGGTCTTTGCAAGCATCACAGGAGAAGGCTACGTTAACGCACCGGATCATGAAGCGGCTCAGTGCATGTTCAACTCCAACGACAGTGCTTGCAGCTTCGCAGTGGGAATCGGAATCCTGGCCTTCTTGGCTTGTGTTGCATTCCTAGTACTGGATGGCTACTTTCCAAATATCAGCAATGCCAATGAGAGAAAATTCATCGTCATAGCAGATTTGGTCTTCTCAGGTGAGGGATGATTCAAATGCAGACAGAACAGTAAAATGAAGGAACTGTGCCCTGAAATGGGAAGTGTGCCTGAACTGAAGTAAATGCTGTCATGATATGTCATCTTAATCCTCACCCTTCGTTGTTTTCAACCTGGTGCAGCTGTTTGGACATTCCTGTGGTTCATCTGCTTCTGCGTCCTGGCCAACCAGTGGTCCAAAACTAAAGAATCCCCTGCTATCAGAAGCGATGCTGCCCGGGCTGTCGTGGCCTTCTCCTTCTTCTCCATCATCAGCTGGGTGAGCTTCTGATGACCTTCATGTGTCGTAACAAAATTGTTAAAAAAGAAATGCTTAGCTGGTTTGAATCTTGTCGTCTAATAGATCTACTTACAGTAGTAACTTAAAATTATCTCCGCAGGCTCTTTTGTCCTACTTTGCATTTGGGCGGTATCGCCAAGGAGTAAGTGAGTTTACCCAGGAATACACAGACCCAGCCATTGACCGCTCAACTCCATACCCACCTGCCCAGTATGGCAACAGCAGCGGCCCCACGGGCTACCAGCAGTCGCCTTTCTCCAACCAGGAGCGCCCAGGAGAGTACCAGCCTCCATCTTACTGAGGAACTGAGATCCAGACGCATGAATCAACCTTTTTAAATAAAGACGAGTGCCAATAGTTTTTTTCACAACTCGGGGCTGATCTCCGCACTCCCATTTCCATCCCGCAGAACATGTTTATATATTTTCAGGGGCACTGAGTCTTAGTTTGCTGGTTTATCATATCGTTTGGTGGGTATTTGACGTGTTGTTTGAAATTTCACGCAGGTATTCCCTTTTTTTTCATGATCGGTGATAGATATAAGAGGTGATAACAGTGCCAGTGTTGTCTCTGTTGGAGTTCCCATAACCCCTTCCATTCAATTTTGAGTGGAATTTAAATCTGTTCACATAAGAAGCAATGATAAAAACGGTTTGGATTTAATTTCATTGCGGAACCACTTTAGCATTTAAAAGATGCCTTTTCTTTGCATGAATGTGTCACTGTTCTCTAGGTTAAAGGTTTTTTTCCTCTTCTTAATTTGCAGCAAATTCAGAACAAATTAACATATACACATCAGCAAATGATCGGTCCTACAGCAAGCACATATTTGATTAATGGGTTTTACTCTAAATATTTCTTTTGTTACTACTGTGTTGCTTTTTATTAATTAACCACTTAAGGCAGGCTTTTATGCACTGAAAAACTGTTTATATCTATGGCAATTACTTTTTTCGAAACTACTTTAACTGTGGTTTAATTTTTTTCAGTTGTGGTGTTTTGATGGAGCCAGAATCATCCATTATTTCAACAGTTCAATGTGCCTTTTTGAAGTTCACATACTTTTTACACCTAATTTTTGAATTCTTTTGTATTGTGATGAATTTATATTTATTATCTTACATAACGGAATACAGGCACATGACAATCAAATTGTTCCTTCTTTCTATAGCACTTTTCCTTGTTTTCCTTTATTCTTGGACTTATACATTTTCACTGTTTGATTCTGTGGCTTTATAATTGCTCATTCAAGTGCCTTATGTAGTGTCCTGTATTAGACAGGGGTTTGGCCAAATAAACACTGTTCCGGTTTTGAACCTCTTTGTCAAGTCATACTTTATATCCTCCTTTAAAGACAAACGTGGATTCTCTATGCACCCCTTTGGTAAATATTTGATCTGGAATTACATTGCCGTACATGAAGAGGCTTTTAAAGTGTGGAGACATAAAGATCAATACTATTAGTTGGGTTTCATACATTTTAAGCATTTCATTTTGGCTAGTGAAAATACATGCTGAGTAAATTTATATAATTGGCTTTAAAAGGACCGCTAAGAGAAGTTGTTATATTTCCAACAGCACTTGAAGGCAGCATTTGATGATCAACGGCACGCCTGCCACGACGCAATGCTGTCGTCATCAGCTCACACAGGAAGTAATGGTCGTCTATACGAGTATCGCAAAAGAGGGAATGAGGTGACGGACGAAGAATAATGACAAGTGAGCTGCAACCTCCGGCGGACAGCGGCCTCCAGATGTGAATTTGACATCCGAGGTGAGCTGCAAGCTGCCCGAGACACAAATATTTTTAAGCTGCCCCTGAAGGCAAACATTTGTGATGGCATCTGCGTGTCACTACGGACAGGACACGAACATGAGCCGAACACTCATGTGAAGGCTCGTGTCACTTCGAACACGTACCCTTTAATTTTTGTAACCTTTATTTACAAAACCCACGCGTGTCTTTAGACTTCCTCCCTTCGACCGAGCGAAGGTGCTGGAGCTGTTTCGGTGATTATCGCTAGAGGCAGTAAACTGGGAATCCTCCCGGATACACCTGAGGCCCCAAGGATCTGCAGCATACAGACCATACAGTTCCGGGATTGCTGTCGGAGATTTAAGAGTCCGTCTTATAAATCACTTTGTTAACCATTTACGGGTCTCCACACTCCCTCTCTCTCCATCCGTTGCCTTTGGCGCCCACCTGGCTGAATGAAGGCTTGTGAGTAACCAGACATCTCAGAAGTTCCTTTCTAACAGATAATTTTCTGGCATTAATGTGATTGTGATTGTGAATTAGTTTGTATGCCTACGGGGATCTTTTCAAATGTTCTGTTGGCACAATTTGTACAAGAGTTTCATCCCTGTGGTTTCAAACTGGGAAAAAGGACCCTGGTGGGGTCTGGAGATGGTCTCTGTTGCTATGTTTCTTTTGGGGATATTTTTTGTATTAGAAAATACACAAGAAATACAAATAGTAATTAATAATACATGAACATTATTATTATAATTGTTGAGTTTTTGTGGTAATTTTGTTTTTGTCTTATTCTGCTTATCAAAAATGATTGTATTCTTGTAAACCAGGAATTGTGCGCTGGACAGTCTGCCAATATTTCTTTGTGGATCAGAAGTTTACAGCGTTGGAATTGAATCTCTAAAATCTTTTTCATGATCTTAAAATCTTTCAAATCTGGTTTGTGGGCAGGCAATACACACACTTCGAGGCGTCTAATGTGGTCTCTAGCACTGGGATACAGGAAGCTGATCCTTTGCGACTTGTGGATTCCAATGCAGGTATATTTGGACTCTTTCCTGAGCAGGTTTTGCTTTGTGGCAGGGCGTGTTGTGCTTTTGAATGGGGACCCAGGATTTCCAGAAATCCGATACGTGCCAAATTAAGGCTGCAAGTGGTGTTGAAGTCAATATTTGCTGTAAGATGGTTCATTTCCTTCAAAAATGTCTCATCTATATGCTTGTGTCAGTGGGACATGCTTTGACTGTGTAATGTTGTGAGAGGAAATGATCTGAAAGTGGAGGTGGCTGCATGAAATACCTCTGAAAAAAACATAAAAGGAGTTAGTCAGTTATTAACAGGTGAGTTAAAAACGGCTTCTGGTTCCTGTGGGTATATCTGGTTTACTATGTGCTTACTCCTTTGTTGAAAAGAAAAGGCCAAACTCCAGGCTTGATTGGTTTAAATGACTCAAAGTACTGATTGCATCACAGCAACGCATCTGTTATATGAAATTTCTGCTACTATCATGGCTTTGCATTTGCTCTTATTTTCTATTAATCACCAGCATTTGTTGCCTTTCACCTTCATGCTGGTAGCGTTATTGTTCATGTTATAAATGTTTTCCCAACCCACAGCTACTTAGGATTACTGTTGATGAATGATAGCTCGGTGAGCTGGGCTGGCCTCCTGCACGATCTGCCCCTTTGGACTGGATGATAATCCTCGAAGTATAGGTAAAGTTCACAAGCACTTGTACTCAAAGAGCTGCAAGTCATGGTTGTTTTCCACAAAGTTAGAGAGCACAGAGTGTTTGGAGCTCAGGACTGATTGTGGGGAAATTGTGAAGTAGACTTAATGGCAAAAGGTGAGAATCCTGGTAGGAGGAGGCAGAGAGGTAGGTGCTATCTTTTTTTTCCTTCTTTTTATTTGTGTTGTAGTAAGAAAAATATTTCCTAAGATTGTGAGTCCTGATTTTGTGGCCATAACAGACTCCTTTTTTTGGCTCAGGGCCCTTTATATAAAAGAGTCATTCAGTTCTTCGTCAACCTTCAGGAAATGAATGCACCATGTTTAGGTCGACTGTGAAGCACCTGAGGTGAAGCTGAGAGGTTGCCGGTGTTCCACTAGAGTCGAGACTGAGGTCCTGCTTTAACAACAGTCCCCACCGCTGCAGTGTTTGGGTTTTGTTGGGATTGTTGATTCAGCTGAAAGGTTACATCAGTTTGTTAGTGTTGAAGCAAATGTCAGTGTACTTAAGACATTTTCTGTCTGCAGTGTGACACGGCGTGTGTCACTTAAAATACAAAACTCGGCTAAGTTTTCATCTGAGGTATGGAATTATAGGATACCTTGAAAACATTGCTAGAATTTCATAGGCCGCTAAAGAAACTTAAAGCTCTGCAGTGAGGTCCTGTACAGTGACCTTAACTCATCCAGTTAATGGCTCACTATGCAGAACTCAACAGATGTTGGAGCAGGGAGGCACCTAAATCTACATGACAGTGACTCATGACTGAATTTTAGGATCTCTGGTTTAAATGCAGGATGAAAATACTTCACAATCATTATAAATATCCTTAATAAACAAACTTGACTTGCAAATACTTTAAATGGTTAGTTTGCTGAATCTAGAAAGCATCCAGTACAAATGCGTAAGATATGGAATACTTAGAAGCAATGATTTGTTGAACATTTTTATCAAAAGAACCGAAGCACAAAGACATCCTGTGAAATGCTGAGCTGAGTTTCCCATGTGGACAGATTACACAGATCCGAACTTTTGAACAGCTTGTTCTAAGACGTCAATCAGACCTTTTCAACCACGAAGGAAAGAAGAGGCTGGAGTTAGGCCTGTGAAGTTAATATTTACAAAGTTAGCTTCTATTTTTGTATTTCAGGTCCATTATTTTGGATACTGGACTTTAAATGTTACCATGAACATACACACCATACTGGTGTATTTCCAGTTTAACCTGTTCACAGATATGGCCTCTCCCAGCTTACACATTAAGCAGATATACTAGTCAGGTAATAGTCACCCTGCCTACAATCGGGCTTCATTTCTTTTGATCACTTTTATCGTCTCGTGGTGTTTCTTTTACGCACTTTTATCGTCTCGCAGTGTTTTGTTTTCGGTTTTTTTTAAAGACAAAAGTTATCCTAAGGTGAGTTGCCCACCATTTGGTCTAAAGCCGTTTCATAGAATGAGTAGACGCTACTTACCAGGGGTATATAATTCATGCTGTGGGGGTAGCATGTTGTAAGAGACCTGCTTTTTATAATCCCAAGTGTTTCTGTTCAGCTGAGTTTTCTGAGCATTTTAGCTACACAGAGTACCAACTGTAAAGGAATATCTTAAGGGATATTTTCTTTCATTTATAAAACGTCGAGCGGCAGACTCGTTGAAGCATCTTGCTTTTTGCTCACCAGGTAAAACCGGTTTTAGGGCTACTCGTGGAAGTGTAGGAGTTGCCTTTTCTCTCCAGCCAAACCTTCTTCGGTCTGCTTTGGACTTGAGGAGACGATCTGTCTTTTCACTGCTCGTAGAGGCATCATCATGTCCTCCTCATGCTGCCAGAGGTACTCTGAGCAGTCAGGGGGTGTGTGTCAGGATTTCTGGTCCCAGTTGATTCTCTGGGCTCTAAGGATTGTCCCCCTCGTCCTATCATATCCCATCAAACCTGATGTCATGGCAGTTTGGACTCTACTATGAGCCCTTATCATTTCCTGTTGGCCAGTGTGACTATGCCTGCTTCCTGACTATGCCTGCTTCTCACTATCTTTCTCTGGTTTTCTGTAGGTCAAGGCAAGCCTCCGTCCTCCATGCCTTCCTCCTCGGACTACAGTCGACTGGAGGAAGATGAGTCCATGAGCGCGCGGCGTATCTCTTTAGGAGGTCTCCCCATGCTGGCTTCCATGGCCAACACGACTGACCCTCGTTTCCGCCTCAAATGGAAGCCCATCGTGGCTGTGCTGCTCTCCTTGGGGCTGATCACGCTGCTTTACATGCACTTCTTCAGCTCAGGCCTGCGCGACCACTCTTACGTCTCGCACGGCTGGCCATCCGGCCGCGGAGACGCCCAGCAGTCCAGTTCCCGTTACAACGACACATACCCTCTCAGTCCACCCGAGCGCACACTGCAGGGCACT
Organism: Craterocephalus amniculus; assembly: GCA_036024015.1. Taxonomy (NCBI): domain Eukaryota; kingdom Metazoa; phylum Chordata; class Actinopteri; order Atheriniformes; family Atherinidae; genus Craterocephalus; species Craterocephalus amniculus. Next base: position 1,996 of record JAVQJG010110801.1, on the reverse strand, counting down.
CGCTACCGTATCGGGGTCATCGCAGACCTGGACACGGACTCTCATAGAGACAATAAGCTGACATGGTTTAGCTACATGAAGCGGGGGTACCTGCTGGTGTCGCAGAGCGGCGACAGGGTGGTGGTGGAATGGGATACCGACACGGCGGTGCTGGAGAGCCACCTGTCGGAAAAAGGCAGGGGCATGGAGCTGTCGGAACTGGTGGCGTTCAACGGGAAGCTCTACAGCGTGGACGACAGAACGGGTGTCGTCTACCATATAGATGGAAACAAGGCTGTGCCCTGGGTGATCTTACCTGACGGCGATGGGAGCGTTGCCAAAGGTTCATTGATACCTAATCGTCAGCGGTGGACTTCGACTTGGAATGCATTTTTATATTTCCGTGTGTTTTCTCATGATAGGGTTCAAAGCTGAGTGGCTGGCAGTGAAGGATGAGCACCTATATGTTGGTGGTCTGGGAAAAGAGTGGACCACCACGGAGGGGGAGTTTGTCAACAACAACCCAGAGTGGGTGAAAGTCATAGGTTTTAGAGGGGATGTGCGACACGAGAACTGGGTTCCCAGGTACAGAGCCATGAAGTCTGCGGCTGGCATTGAGCCACCAGGTGAGGATCCAGATAAATGTCTTGTTTCCACTGATGGGTAGGGCATGGGTCGCTACGGTTCGGTACGGTCCTGAGTGGTCCAGCCCATTCAGAGAAGCGTTTCCAATGAAAGTCGGGCTGCCATCGGCGTGCAAGGTTTCTAGCGCGCCGTGACATGGTTTCAATGTCTCTATGTATGTTTTAATTCCTCACCGCTCAATCCAGCTCAAAAATGGTCCGGCACGTGTCAGTTTAAAGGGACAGTTTCACAATGGAAACTCAAAATAGCATACCCTACTGTACCGACCCATACCATACCGCTCAATGGAAAGGGCGCATTAGACTTTCTTCTGACTCCCTCTGCTTCTTCCTTGCTTAAAAGCCTGACCCTGCTTCTCGCCATCTCTTCAGGTTATTTCATTCATGAGTCGGCGGCCTGGAGCGACACCCTGCAGCGCTGGTTTTTCCTCCCTCGGCGAGCAAGCAAAGAGCGCTACGAGGAGACGGCAGATGAGCGTCGCGGCACGAACCTGGTCCTCAGCTGCTCACCGGATTTTAAAGACATTAAAGTGAGCCAGGTGGGGCCGCTTCTCCCCACTCATGGTTTCTCTTCCTTCAAGTTTGTCCCCAACACTGACGACCAGATCATTCTGGCGCTAAAGTCAGAGGAAGACGCTGGAAAAATCGCAACGTACATCACAGCCTTTACATTTGACGGACGCATTCTTTTACCTGAAACTAAGATTGGAGATGTTAAATATGAGGGCTTGGAGTTCATATAGAGTTCTCGGAGTCAAAGACTCGCTGCACTGTGGTTCTTACACGTTTACAATCCAGTCACCATTAAACATACCGCTCCCGTTGTTTCCTGTAATTCCATCCCTTAAAAGTTCATGTTCAGTACAAACACAATAACCCCAACATTAAAACTGGAAGATGTGGACTACTTAGATGTTTTACAAAACTGCATGTGAGGTGCAGCAGTGCCATCATGTGGTGGAACGTGTCCTTTGTAAGCCCAATGTGGGCTTCAGTAGTACTGTAACATTTCTTACAATGAATGTACCCAGAACTGATTTATTATACTGTGATTCGTTTGTTCTAGTAAAGGATGCATTTTCATGCACATACTTCACACACTCGAAAGGTTTTTGGTTTTTTCCTACGTTTGGTCCACGATGAACATCCTTCCGTCCGCAACAGCACTGTTTTTATCTCCACATGATTTGAAGGATGTTTTGATGAAAATTCTAATGTATGTCATGTGTTTTGTTTTCTGTTTGTTTTTCTGTGGGGTTTTTTGTTAGGGGAGAAGGAAGTGACAATAAAATGTTGATTCCTTTCTGTTGTTGTTTTTTTTTTTTTGAAATTCCATTGAGTCACAACAAACCTTGCTAATACAAAAAACTCGC
>JAVQJG010110758.1:0-20768 GCA_036024015.1 Craterocephalus amniculus | reverse complement strand
GAGGAGGATCGGCAAAGGTGGAGTGGAAAACTAGAAATGGGGCTGGGGAGACATTGCCAAACATCTGATTGCTCTCACACCACCATCTCACTTCAAGGCACACCATCCTCTCTGGTAGCACAAACAAACATGGTATGCCCTATATAAAGGAGTCTCCGGCCTCTAAAGCCCCCAGGCCATGCTGGGAAAGGATGTGGCACGTTAAGTGGAATTTACTTTTGATGCAGACATCAGGCCTCAGGTTTCCGGCAGCTGTAACCCAAGCCTCTCCCTGGGGCCCCGCGGCAGGGTTGGACAGGACACCAAATGCCCACACAGTCACCTTTACAAATGCCTTCACTGCTCAGCTGCTGTTATAAAAAGGTGAAAAGTGACAGAGGTAGCTGTTGAGTGTGTGTGTGTGTGTGTGTGTGTGTGGGTGGGGGGGTGTCATCACTGTTTCCAAAGATAGACATTTTAAATCGCTAATATGTGATGTGAAGTTGAAAAAAACCTTTTTCATCAAGTGGTTTGGGATTTCGGTCTTGCATTTTTAACATGAAAACTTAAGATATTTAACGCCATTTAGTTAATGTCATCAATCCATCATGAGGGTGTGGACGTAGCTTAGAAACAAACGCTCTACACTGCTCATGTGGTAGCGATTTCTGGTCTACAGCAGCCCACATGGGCAACTTAATGTAGGCTTAATGTGACAGAGTGTATCAGCGTTTCTTTGTCAATGACAGCATGATGAGGGCGAGGAGCTAACTTTGTTCACTAGCCACAGGTTAGTTTAACTTCACTGCAACAACTTCAGAGATCTAACAGAGTTTATCGCTTTAATGCTCATTGACCTCATCAATGAGCATGATAGTGCTCCAGTTATTACTACCCACTGAGACAGCATCCAGGCATTCATAGACAGCAGTGACATTAATACTTGATAGGAGGTCAGTTTAATCAAATTACATAATTATAATGATTGAAAACGAACACCAACCTAGAATATTTGGTAACTACACCATGATAAAATGTTAATTAGCTTAAATGTCTCTTTTATGAGCCTTGTTTGAACTAAGAGAAAAATGCAGCAGTTTTGTCTGATAATAATATGACACCTGTAGAGAATTTGATCTGAAATCTATTTCGACATAAAACCCAGGTCAGAGGAGACGGGCAGAGTGAAGATACATTTAATGTGTTTGGATTAGTGGAAGAGATTTATTAGGAACCACTGCAGAGATGATTATTACACACTGGTGCTCGTGCCTAGTTTATGCACAGCATCATTTGCTCTGGATTAAAATATAATGAAGCCAGTGAATGTAACTTTGTCTTACATGTAACTGCTAAATTATTTAAGTGTAAAGAAAAAACAACAAGCAAAGAATGTTCCCCGGAGCACTGATACCCTTTTCTGGGCTTGTTCGTGATGGCAACAATGAATATCTTAGTGCTTGTTAAAAGCTCTGTTTTTCCTTGTGAGTCTCTTTGTTTGAGCAGAATAAATGAGCAAAAGGGATGCAAAGTCATACACACACGCTGAGGCCAGTTTAATCTCAAGGACACTGGCTCACATGACATTATAATACGTATGTGTCCATACTGCAATTCTTTTTCGTACTAGAGAAAAGCAACAGCTTATTAACAGAGCAAACAAAAAAAACATTAAATCAAAGCCGATAAAAATGTTAAGACACGAGCTCTTCATTGTTGAGTGCTTTTTATATAAGAAAATCTACTCTTGTCACTGATTGTCTAGCCTATGATAATAACTGGTTTAATAAGCAGAGCAATTTAAAAAGTTGTGCTCATCACTCTTTAGTAATTCTGCAGCAAAGTCGATTTCTCTCTGTCATTTCATCATCCACATATCCAAAAACAACTCGCCTGACTCAGGTGGCTGGCGCCTGTATTTGAATAAGAGATATGCAAACAGAAGTCAAAGCAGCAGCTTGTGTGCACAAGAAGCTTTTTCTCACATCTGAGAGAATCCCTGGATTAGCTGGTCCAGGCTCAAGGGCCTCTATACTGCACTCATTCAGCAGAGAAGGAAAAATGTGTGTTTGCTTTTCGTGTCTGTCTGGAGTAAAGATGCATATGGCTGAACTGACGAAGCCAATCTAAACAGAGTCATGACTGCACAAGCAGAGCATTAAAAGTCGGCAGAACTCAGACGACCCACCATGCCAGGTCTACAGGAAATACCATCAGAGGGTCTTCCTTCGTGCTTTTTTTCTGTTAGCACAAGAGAAGAGTTTCATCAAGTGTTGAAAAAGCTGTCAGGTCAGACACAGTAGGGTGGTGAACAGTTTGCAATTTTATATCTAATTAGGGTCTACTCATGCTGTTCTTATTACTCCCATTACATTCTTGCACAGTCAATGATGGACCCACAGCCACTGCTGGAGAAACATGGGGTGTTATAACAGACCCGTGCTGTTTATTGGACACATGTACAGATTCTCCTGAATGTGCAGAGGCTTCCAGCGGGCCTTGTGAACCTGCATGGCATAAGGTCATAAGGTATGCATAGCCTGTGATGCTGGCCCTGGCCAGCATATGCATCATCGGTGGACACCAGCCTTTTAAGATGCCAGCGTATGCAGTTACAATGGAAAAAGAGAAATGTGTACACTATATATGCCAACTTTTTGATACCCAATAAGGCACCTACAACCATACACAAAATTCTAAAACAGTTGTAACGCACAAGAAAGCAGCTCCAAAACCGTGCTCGCAAGGTTCAGTACTCTAGCTTCCCTTTCAAGCACTGTGAAAAGCCCCACTCCCTTTCTAAAAATCTCTACACAAACATGCATGCATGCTGGCAAACGTACACACACAAAAACAGGCAAGTGGTAAACTTCCAGTTATTCTTCCAGACTAATGAGAAGGAAAATCCAGGGGCATGTGTGGGCCTACCATGTGTGATGATTGATGGGTCAATGGAAACGACTCTCCTGTCTCGCTCTCCTTCCTGCAGGGGCCGACTTTAACCTGCTTCTCTGACAGTTACACTTGTTCTATCAGCTCAGGCCTCACCCTGTCACTAACAGGTGGCCTGTCCCTCACAGCAAAGTCATTTGCCTTGCACAGCAGTAACCATGGGTAGTCCTAGCCGAGCTGCATTCACATTTCAGCTCAAGCCCAAGAGACACAGTGGCAGAATGCAGAGGGAAAAGCTGGGGGAGGGGAGAGAGGGGGGAGAAAAAAACCTCCTCCAATCAAGTAAATGCCACAGTAAGCACAAGTGACAAGTCTTGTTTGGGGTCATCCCTGCTTGGGGCCTGAAAGGCCAGTGCTGCCTCATCTCCTCAGCTATGTCTGGAAGCAAGGTGGGTGGGTGAGAGATGGAGGGAGAATTGCCTGATTGGTGCCATAGCCAAGAGTGAGCGCAGGCCAATTATATTTCCTATTCCTCAAGAGCCAGTCAGCCCCCTCTGGTAGAGCGCAGCTTCTGCCATCTCTCCTCTCCTCACCTCTCAAGACACTTCACATAGATAAATAAATGACAGCCCCAGCCTCCCAGAATACATTGCACAGGCTGGCTGCCTGCCTGTCCGTTTGCCTTCACCTGGCATTACTGCAGATAGACATTTTTCACATTATTATCGTTGCATCGTCTCTGTTGCCCTGTTCACTCGCTGAGTTGTGGCTGATGATGTTGGCAGAGGACCTGAGGAGATTGGGAGGAAATGTCTCTTGTCAAAGTCAGCATAGCCTGGCTCTGCAGAAATTTAACAAGTTCCCTGGGCTCTCTCCATTCACTGTCTGACGGAGCGCGGTGCCAGGACACGGCCTTCTGACAGTCCGGGCATGTCACTGTCACTGACACATGATAGGCAAGAGAGGGAAGAAGAGACGAGAGGCGAGAGGGCTCAACCCTAAAACACTCATTCTTAACTACGCAGTTATAGATATAAAAAAAAACACAGTGCTGGAAATTTACAGCTCTCTGAAATAGAGCTGTGTGTTCATTTAATCTTTGGCTGTCACTGGGAAAAAGGCTTGAATCTTGACAGAAAGCCAAACATCTCAGGGTGTTTGTTTTTTTTTTTCTTTTCTGTAATGATCAGGTAGAAACCAACAGAGACACAGTCGGGGTTAGACAGCATGTGTGTGAGCATCCCCCCCCGCACGCACACACACGCACAAACACACACACGCACACACTCTCACCACTCCCCAATGGTTAAACCAAAAACCAGATGTTGCGGATCAGTGGGGATAAAATACAAGGCAAATAAAAGTGAAGGATGGAATGGTATACATTAACTATAATCAAAAAGAAACAAAAAGCAGGCCGGGATGCTTTAATTACTTTTCACATATAATTTGGTTTGTGGGGACAAGAAAGGCTTTACCAAAAAGCAAAGATAAAAAGGAACTCAAATTACATGGAGAGAAAAGTGCAGAGGCTTGGTACACACAGTCCGTCTATTCTCCATAACTGCAGACAAGGCTGATGACTTGCCTCAAAACCTCACCAGCAAACGTCCATGGATCCAGAATGAAGCTGTGCTGGATCTAAGTTGTTCAGCATGGATGTGACTATAAAAAAGATGTTGGAATAGACTGCCTATAAGACAACCAAAACACTCTCTCCTTAAAAACAAATCGGTTTTCCGTGCCACACAGTCTGTCTGAACATACAAATGATGGTTTTTGCCATGTATTCATCATCTGTAATTCCCTCAAACAATATGATTTTAATAATCTGTCACGCTACCCTGCCAAGTAGCTGGAGATATGCATTACGTTTGGCCTCTGGAGAGAGCTTGGATGAGGCCTGAGTGAGGTGCACTATGAATCTATTTCACTGCCGTCTTCTGTTTGCAGAGTCTCTCTTGACTTGCTGGTGTTGCCACAGTGCTAAATTGCACAGCTGTTCCACAATCTGTGGCAGTGTTAATTACCTAAATGTGAGCGGCAGCTCGTCAGTTCCTCACTAACGAAGAGGCCTGCTTTTCAGCGAGGGCGCCGTATGTTTGGTATGTAGGCCCATTTCCACCCAACGCTCCCCAGGCTGTGCACGGACCGCCCGACACATCCGCATCCCGGAGAAGACGCATCTAATTAAAGCTCCCCGACTCGAATCTGCTTACTAAGGGGGAAAAACCACGTGGGCTGGATTAAAAGACGGGGAGAGCAGCAATGTGGGATAGGGGGGGCTTTAATACAGTGCAAGTGAAAGGGCTTAGGAGGAAATATGAGAACTCTCCATGGTAAGATCCCGGGCGAAGCTGTAAGGAAACGCTGTGTGAATGTGAGCCGATCAGTCAGCGTTTGTCAGTCTGATCCCTGAGCAATTCCAAAGCCCTGAGGCAGAGACAGGGAAGAAGGCTGTTATCTAGAGAAGTAGCTTCGTAAAACTCCTGTTTGGCCGTCTTCAACACGTACCATATATACTGAGAAAACTGCAAAGAAAAACTGAAAACAAACCATAATGAATGGCTTTGATGATGTATCGGGGGGTCTATATGCCTGATCTCTGCCCTCGTCATCCATAATGACAGCACGTAACAAGTGTCCCGTCCAGCAAACAGTACAAACTGTTAATGCACTACATTATACATCACTTCTTACATGCAAGGTTCAGAACAAAGGCATTAAGATCTCCCCTCATGAATCATACTTGCTGGCTAAAAGCCTAGCGAGAGTTTACCACCCACCTCCAGTTATACTTGAACACCATTGCCTGAAGTAGCACTGGGAGACGACATAATGAATGCATGAAGCTTGGTGTCACAGGGGCTTGTATGGTGCACAAAACGATGGGGCAATTAGGCCCACACGACACCTCGGGATGGCGTGATGAAGGACTCCTGGGCTTGTCTCCTCCGCCTCTGTTCCTCTATCATTAAGGATTGAGCAGCAACATCTGGCTAATGGCACGCCTGGGGTTCCTGCTCAAACACTATGCCACGCCATGCACATTTAATTACGCCTCATAAAGGTAACAAAAGACACAGCCTGCTCTCGGGGAAGAACCGCTCGGAAAATGTGAAGGGGAGACGGAGAGTGGGAAACTGGCCGGCAGCCAGGACTACAGGTCGACCTGGGCCGGCAGCTTCAAAAAGAAAAAGGGGGAAATTCACTCAAGTGTCTACACCTCTCCTTGAGATGGGTTGCAACGAAAAACGACAAGCGAGAGAGGCTCAGTAGCTCAGAATCAAAGGACCTTTAGTTTGTCTCTCCCTGTATGTAGAGCGCGACCTGCACTGGGTGCTGCTATTAACAGCTAATTGCAGTCGGACGGCAGGGATTAAAGGGAGAGCTCTTTTGAAATATGTATTGGATTTAGTAGCTGTTTGATGTGAAGAGGGACTATTTTGTCAGGGGCACAGAGAAAACAATAATAACATCACAGGAGAGTTCATAAAACGGAGCTGTGGCCTGTCGCTCCACTTCCACCTGGCCTGTCAGGCACAGCGCTGCCCGTCAGCCCATGCAAAGAGCTCACCACATTCAGCCGAGAGCATGAAACACACATTACCCCCTGACTGAGTGACTGGCTGACCTATGACTTCAATAGTGCCTGGAGGTATTCAAAAGACCCTGGATGGCTTCTTTGTGCCACACACTGCTGACATTTTGAGCAAGGAGAGAGAAAAACATTTCTTTTTTCAAAAAGAGAGCGAATGATGCCCACATTTAGGGGGAAAAAAAGCATCAGATAGGAAGAGATGAGGACAAAGAGCAGCGGCTCATTGTTGAAGCAGTCAGTTGTATGACAGTTTGTGAGCTAGCTTACGCCACAGGAAAGGTCACTGGTCACTTCCATTTGGACCTGCACATAAATCCCCTGCTGCCTGCTGCAGTTGCACAGCTAGCTGTAAAAAAACAAAACAAAACTCCAATGCTATAAAAGAGGGAGGAAAAAAAATTAGATTTTTTTGTTTTGCCAACACCTCTCTGTCTCTTTACTGCCACTGGCGTTGTGTCGCTCCAAGTGTTCTTTATATCTTAAATCTTAAAAACAGACATCTCTGCAGTGTGGATTCACACAGAAACCTGCCAATCGGGCGCTTCCACCGTAGCATCATCTCCTGTAAAGTATACCTCTGCTTTTGCTGCAAAGAGAGTGTTTTATGGCAAATCCCTTGTCAGGATTAAAATGTAGATCCAAGTGCCACAGGGACTAGCATAAATTCTCCATCGACCACTGTGGACCCACAAGTGGTGGAGTCCAGGGGATGTCCTTGAAGCATGAATAACGTCACATGTTATGCCTCATCTGTTACACAGTAATGACATGTCCTCAGTAAAATCTACATCTCCTGTGGCCAATAAGTCTGCGAATGACTTATTTCTCTATGAGGGACATTTTGAAATCCTGTACCTTATAGACAATTTAACAGATGCAGCTAATACATCGTTCCACTTTTAACATGTTCTCTCTATTTGTGCTAAAAAATATTTACGTTTGATGCCACAGAAGCAAAGCTAAGTCAACGGATTTACAGACTTCCCATTTAACACCCGGGAGCAATTCATCAATTTTAATATAGTGGAGCGGCTCTGGTAGGAGACTGGGGATGAACCTGCTCTCTGCCAAGTGAATCAAAAAGAAATAGCACAGAGATGGGAGAACTGTCCGAATGCACCTCCTGTATGACTGGCCTTCATTGGCTTGCAGAGGGAGGGGAACGTTGTTTTGCAAATCTACAGCACAAACCACACTTCTATATTTCCCAGAGTTTCTCACAGAGGGCAGCTTAAGTCTCTGAGTATAAGCCAATTTGGATTAGCTCCACATTTTAGACAGGTTCCAGTTGGGATTTACAATACATTTAGAACACGTTCCTCCCTAAGCACAGCTTTAACCCTAAATGCATCAACAACATACTTAACTGACATGATTTTTTTTCTTTTTTCCATGTTATTACTCTGAACATTTGTATAAAGCTAGACACATAGCAGGCTTAAGTATGACTTTCTAACACAGCCTGAGTTTTCAGGCATTGCTGTCACCGCTGAGAACGTGGTGTTGCATCCAAACGCTTAGACTATTTTCTTGAATGTCTCTTTGGCTCATTTTTCACCTCTAAGTTCATGCACAGATCCAGAATAAATCTCCATTTCTTCTTCTATCTCGTATCCAGGCTTCAGGGGGCAAAAGGCATTAGTCTCATGATGCTGGGTTTGTCATGTCTTCCCCAGCTGTGATCTGCCTGAACTCTTACATTACAAATAGCTGGAGGATTTTTCACCCTCTTATCACATTTGCCAAGCAGGCCTGTCTCTTATCAGCTTTCCGCTAGAGATAAATGGGCTTTTGAAGATAGGAATAAGAGAGGTTTTTGCAAGCTAATTCCAGAGACCCATCTGCAGTAGATTGCAGATAGGTGCCAGGGAGCAGGGAAGGAATCATATTTTCTTATGAAGGTGGCAAAAGTATCCGCTTCAGGAGCAATTGGAGTTACAATGTCATATACTCTCCAAGGCAAAAACACACAGAACTAACCGGCAACAAGCAGCCAATGGATGGAAAGAGAATATTAAATGGAACCTTCATCCCAGATCGCAGTGATTACAATTTTGGTTTTGCACCCTGAACATCAAAATACATCTTTTTCTGTTTGCGGCATCTATTCATCCGATAGAAAAAATATTTTGTAAAAATGCTTGACAATATTTCCCAACTACCGACATTTCAACTCGACAAATTCTTAACATCTTTAAAATATAACCATAATATTCTGCCTGCATAACTAGTGATTCAGGTCACTGTAGTTAGATAAACCAGTTGATATAAATAAAAATGAAGAAATTATGTTTTTATCAGTGGAAACAAAGATGATCAAACTAAGTATGATGCAAACATATTTAGTCATCTTTTTATACACTGAGGCTAGATTTCCAAACACGTACGTAGGCTACTTACAAGTTCATATTATATCAACCAGTGCCTGTGCTGTAAGAATGTCATTTTCTAAGATTTTACTAAATTCACATCAAATATACGTGATGGAAATATGTAACAGTGAGGTAAAAAAAGGGCAATAACTTAGGCTGTTTATATTTTTCAAAGATTATACTAAGAGTAAAGTGATACCACCAAACACAAATAAACAGCACAGATTAATAGCAGAATTCATCAGTTTTGAAGACAACACCCGTCCCTGTGGATATTATTCCATACTCTGGGACAGAATAAAATGGGCCAAATCACTGTAAGCTCACAAATGGGACGCAACTGATCCCCCGTAGGATTAAAAAGAGAAAAAAGAAGCCCTGAATAGTAAATTGTTCTTAAAAGGCTCAACAGCAATTTCTGACGGACTTCTGTCACAAAAGGGGCCGAAGTGGCTAACAGAGGACATGTGAGCCAGCCTGACCTTGATGGCTGAGATTCTTGGGTGCTATGGGGGGAACAAAACCTAATTAAACAGGTCCTCCCGTTGTTGTATAAGACAAACACGGGACAAACTCATTGTCTTCGTGGTGGAATTAAGAGTGCGTGACTGCACTGTACTGCAATAACAAGAGGATGACCTGTAGGCTAAGACAGTTTAAAAGGTTTGACTTTGCAGCGGCAATTTTGTGGTAATAACACAGGCTAAAGTCTTTTGTTCATGCCGTTAAACCAATCTGAACAGAACACACTGTGCAGCGCAACGATCATATATTTAGAGTAGCTACCTATTTATAATAACATAGATAAACGATCACCAGCCTAACTTTTATCGGATTCTAAATCATTGGTTCAGAAAGTCTGTTCAGAATTTATTAATCAATTATTCACTTAAAATAGCTCAAAGTAAGTTTGGTTATAATTTCTCTTGCACCTTTTCTTCCTTTGTTGGAATCTGAGCGGGGCGCCTCGTTGGAGAAAATTCGCCTGCCACCGGCGGAGACAGAGTACAAGAGGAATTCTCAATAACATTCAGCTTATTCTAAAATTATACAAATCCATTTCGGCCCCAAACTGAACATGTTGGGCATTTCTTACTATCTGGAATAAATTCGTCACATGAAAAGAAATAAAACATTCGGTGAATGGCATTAAATCTTACCGATTCCAAATGCGCTGAGATCGGTCGTGAAGGATATCCAAATCAACCCGGCTGGAGAAAATAACACGCATTGATAAATATATAGGAGCAACCCTTATTGTAAATTAAATCCAAATGATAGAGTAAAACATGGATTGTTTTAAGGTTAGACGATGAGAAATCTTTGACAGCAGGACAACCTGCTCACGGACAATATCTTCACGGAGGGTTTTTTGCCTCCGTCTCGAAAAAGCAAAAGCGTCGAGACCTTCAGAAAACTGAGAGATGCAGTTTTTTTGTTTGTTTGTTTTTACTTCACTTAAGTTCTGTAAGCAATCATTCGAGCTCCTTCGGAGAACACAGTGAATCTTTGTCCAGCGCGAGCTCCGCACCGTTCACAGGGATCCAAGTCGGGCGGTGAGAGCGCCGATGACAGATCGTCCACAGTAGATTCCCCAAAGTATCTGTCGACCTTACACAGAAAACACGACGAAATAAAAATCCAAGAGACGTGGGGACGCTTTGTCGTGCGTTTAGCTGAATTTGTTGACGGTTTATCCCCAAGATCCCGGCGCGTTTAGTCAAAAGACTGGGTAAGAAAAACGCAGTGCGCTCTGCTCCGCTTCGACCTGCTCCCCGCGCGCAACAGAGCGAGAGACTGTGCTGCGCTGAGCGTCAGCCTGGGTGTGTGTGTGTGTGTGTCTCTCTCTCGCTCTGTGTGTGTCCGTGTGCGTGTGTGGCAGCAGCTGTTGAAAATGAAGACAGAACGAGACCAGAGCAATCAATGTACGAGGGCTTGATCCGATTTGTTAACACTATTGCCAATAATGGACCGGTGTTTTTAAAAAAAAAATCTTTTCGTCTCCTTTTCTGCACATTTTCGGCGGTGGTTTAATCTTAGTTGGTTTACTAAACTGAACTAGATTTACAAGAGAATCAGAGGTCTATTGCAGATAATGTAATTCACAACATACATGGGTGCAGAGTGATTTATATATGTGGTACTGAATGATGATAAAATGATAAAATGTTAGTGCAGCAGTTGCTTTCTGACCAAATCTTTTTTTTCTATCATACTCATAATATATTTATACACTTGTATTAAATTTGGATATGATCTGTCAAGGAAAACATGCAATGTGGAACATTTACTTGAGTTCACTTTTATACCTTACATGGCAAACAACATGGGTTTACACACTTTCATACAGAGCTGAATGATGGGGGAATAAAGAAGATCCATCCCTCCTGCTCTTGTTGACCCCTCCAATCTGCAACAATTCCCTAAAACTCTCAGTAGCCATGGGGAGTATGGATTGGCATCAGTCCTGACAGAACATGCTTATCTATCTTCTTTTTCACAGTGAAGGTGTTAGTGTTAAAATGTACTTTAGAAGAGAACTCTGAGGCTAAAGGAAGAGGATGGAGTTTTGACGTCTCCTACAAAGTTAGCCCTGTGGTTATCCTGTTCACTCTTATGACCTGCTTAACTTAGCTATGATTGAAGTCAGGTTGAAAGAGGCTTACGCTTGCAAAATGGCAAGGCAGAGTAGGGGGCTCCTTTACAACTCTACCTCCCTGCGGAGTTTTCTGAAGGCAAGTTTAAGATTGGTGTTTACTTTGTGCCATGCTGTGTTTCACTCCACAGATACCCCTGAGAAAATGGCAGCTTTGTTATGCGAAACAAATCCTCTTAAATACAGTATTGTGGATTTATAAATAATACAGTGTGATACAACCCCCAAACTGGGCATTTACACATTTTGCTTGTATGAGAGGCACTGCTTATTTGCTACAACAGTCAAAGTTATGGCCTACTCTGCAGGTTTGTGTGAGGAATGCAAGACTTGTAATTATTTCGCAGCTGACTGATTAAGGATCATCCCCAAGCCCACAAACATCTTTTAAAATCCCAGAACATTACATAGTATAAAAACAGATACACAAACACTTTAACACATCCTTCCACACAAACAGGTAGGGTTAAAAGAGGTGCAGACATCTGGGATTTCACAAATAAATTCTATATAAATGTCGACAGATTAAGATAATTGACTGCACCTCTATTTTAGAAAAAAAACATCTTACCAACAGCAGCATAGGAGACCTGTGTAGCAAGAAACCTGCAAAATATTTTGGGCTTGGACCAAAATAGTCGGTAAAAGTCTCCAATTCTCCAATTTCTGCTTCTCACTGTAGTAAATATCAAGATTTGGTGAAGTGTTGGTGTTTGGAATGAACAAAGATTTGTGTCTCCTCTCAAAGGAAGACAGTAAAATCTTGAGGTAATAAAAAACTCTAAATGCACCAACTCAGCACATAATGAAACCTTGGTACATATTTATTTTTTAAAGTTTAAGTTTGACAAGCTCTAAAATACAAAACATATCTTTAATTATGTTTGTTGCTTGAAGACAGCATTCCTTTACTCTATGGTTTCTGATTGACATAAGATGGACAAGTAAAAGGAGCTGTAGGACTCAGCGTAACAGCAAAGTCACATGCACTTCCAGAGGTAGGGGTTTAACCACCACATTTCCTCTGGGAGAAAGCCTGGGCGTATTTTCTGACCTTCAGCACTTTGACAACCAGCTTTCGGCTTTGCGTCTATTCACCTGTGGGCCACTAAGGCTGCAAACCTCAGCCAGAAGAACAGCTAATCTCAGGTAAGCCTGCACTGACTGAATGGACCTACAGGCCTTTTCCACATAGCTACCTTGTGGAAATAGCATCTGCCGTACAGTAACTCCCTTCTAAACAGCTTCTTAAAATAGGTGCATGTTCTATAAAAGCGGTTAAAGAGAGAAAGCAGAGTACAATAGCAGGTTGATTGCAGATCAGATGTTGACAGGAAGTGGTAATGCTGACCACAAACAGCACATCTACTATAAAGCAGCTTGAAACATATTACTTGGAAGATGCTATTTTTGTATTTTTGCTTACAGCTCCATAATCCAGTTTCAAAAGTGAAAAAAACGAAAAAACAAAAGGAAAAACTTTGAGTCTTTAAAGTAAATCATATTAAAAACCCAAAGCACTCAGAGAGACAAAATACAAATTAGCTCTGCAGCAGGCTCCATTTTCCTTCAAACCTCTACAAGATAACAGCAGAATGAATTGACGGGTGTTAACTCTGTCAGAGAGATAGTGACACAAGCATGGAATATTCATTGAACTGACAAATGTCACATATGACAAAGCGTTTATGGCTTCAGATAATCTGAGCTGTAAAATAATTTGTAGTCACTCTAACGATGAGTAGCGCAGCAGCGCTCTGCAAGTCTGAATCCCTGCTATCTCCATTCTGAACACTCGCCATTACTAGTAATGATGGTGGAGAGGCACAACATAGGCTGTCACCATCAAAAAGGAACCTAGTCATGTTTTATTCCATTTTATTTCTGCAGCTGTACATTGTAATTTCTGTCTGGAGAGTGCCTTGCAGAATCCATGATTTATTCATTACGGGGGCTCGAGTAGCATAGACCAACGATGTGAGAATGAGCACCTTGTTCAATGACTCCCATCTTTCAATATGGACAGACTTTCTCGGTCATCCATTTGGAGCACCAGTGTACTCCAAAACACAAGTACTGCTCCTGAGAACAGAGGCCACACTTTAGCAAACCAACCAAAAGTAAAGGACTTTACAGTAATAGAGCAGCTCTAGAGATGCACAAATAACCAACGGAAACAGGCTTTATTTGGAGTAGGACTATAAACAGAAATTAATTTTGGAGTTGGTGATGGAATTTCACCGATGCAGTCTGCAGCTCTTCACTGTCATATTTCTATGTACTGCTTGGATAGTGCCTGTCAAGCTGCTCGTTTTTAACTGTCTGGAAAATCCTCATCAAAGGCCTGTTGGCAAATGTTTCTGGAGGTTTCTGCTCAGCATGAAAAGTCCTCCTGATTGATCGAGGCGATGTAGAACAAAAAGTGCCCTCTGCCAGGCACATTAAAAATGAATTTTCTCTGGGATTCAAAGGGCTGAGCTGTTAGGGCAGAGGGAGATGAGAGCTGGTAACTCTGCTAGTTTGCCTCAGGAGCGCCTGCAGCAGCTAGTCCCAGCTGATCCATCCATCAGCCTTCAAGCCAATGGAGGTGAGTGACTGTTTGAAGGCTCTGCCGGCTACCTTATCCTGAGGCTTAACAATCCAATATTGGTTGTTGCCGAAGATAATTACTCTCCATTGATGGTAGAACACCCAAGGCTAGCTGCAGCCATTTGCATTGCCCAACACCGCAGATCGATCAGGAGGAAAAGCAGTTGGGAGCTGATAACGCTGTTCGTTAGACTAGCATTTCTGGGAGGGATGTTATACTCTCTCTGGCTTTCATTCTCCCAAAGCCCCACCCTCTCAAAGCCTTCCTCCCCCACTTGCTCTTCTTTCAGTGAACAAGGTAAAGAATGGGTCCCACAGATAGAATCAGCAAGGACATTGCTGTCTTTATTCTCCCTCGAAAAACATGCACATGTCACCTTGACATTTTTTATCTTCTGCTCTGTGCTGGCAGGAGAAAAGGTACAAGTTAGATCCAACATCTGATACACAGTTGTTTATGAACCCACAGCTTGTTTCCCCCTCCACCTGAACGGTTTAGAAGATTGACAGAAGCTTTCTCTTTTTCTAGTAAACAGGAAAACAGTCGGGCTCAGCCTTGTATAGCCTTTCTGCAGACTTGTCTCCAACATGGGATAATTTACGCAACGATGTAAATTGGAAAAGCAAGATTAGGAAGTAGTTTATAGCACTTAGGTGTGTGGCTGCAATAGCAACCTCTGCTATGCATCACTGCAGCACTAAATCTGAATGTGCTGCAAACATACTTGCTGCAGCAGTGTTGAGCCCAGGGCATGCTGGTCACAAAACCCCATCCGATTCTGTGTAAATGTCGAAAATATTCACAGTAAATCAGAGCTTTCTCCCTTCAAAACCACTGCTTGGGATGTGTAACAGAAAATGAAAAACAAGTGGCGTTATTTTCCCTTGTAATAAAATTTCCATTTCTTTAACAAGATAAAAGTGAATTGTGCTCAGACTCAAAGAGTGTGAATGACATTTGGGAATTAATTTTTCATGCACATTGATAATTGAATACACACTGGCACCAGTATATTAACATTCTATCACTTCTGTTCCTCTCTGAGAATAATCTCTATATAATTTGTGTCACTTTGGAGGAAACCATCGGTACTTCCTTATCAGGTGGTCAAATGTTCTTGCAGCCAAAGACAATAGTACAAGTCAAGTAGACTGTAAGTGAATCTGATATTACAAAAAAAACACAGAGAATATAAGAATTATAAGTGTTCAAAAATGGACCCATTGTGATGTTTCCCGTGGTCTACCTAATGGGGCTCAAAAGCTTAAGCACCACAAGGGAATGTGCAGAAAATAACAAGTAGATACTGAGCTGTAGGGAAAAATGCATGTCTGAGAAGTCTTAAAAGGCCATGAGGCCGAACAAGGTAAGTAATGGCAATCAGGTGCTGGCTAAGAACAATTTGCACAGCTAGATAAGCTGTTTTCAGTGCAGGCTTGACATTCAAGGCCAAGTTACATAAATAACAGAAAACATGAGTATTTTTCTCTCCAATTTTGTGTCAGAAAACAGGAGGTAGCACAGAGCAAACAAAGACTGCAGTAGCTCAGGTGCAACAATGGCTAAAGACATAAGAAGAAGAAAATGACAGAATATTTGTAACCATGAGAAACACACAGTTGCCAGCAGAGACTGGAATGAGATTAAATACGGGGTTACCAGTGCATAGACCTAATCCATTCAGAGACAAATGCAAGGTCTCTGAAGCACATTTGTTGTGCGGCCTGAGGTTTAACAACTAGCAGTATAACTCCATTTCTCATCATTACCTCCTTGCACTGTAGCACTGCACAGATAGGGTCAGACAGGCAAAATAGCTGAGAGAATGGGTGCAAGAAGGAGTGCACATACGCGAGATGATGAAAACCACAGAGGACATACTGAACACATACATTTTTTGTCACATTCCAGTTTACAGTTTGGGATTTCATACATTTTACAATGTCAAAGTCTTCTGGTAAGGAAACAGAATCTCAATGTGACGTTGTGGACGATCGCATAGTGTACCATGTTGCACAGTTGTGCGCATGCAACTTCTCCATGGACGCCATGTGCCGCTGCATTTTGGTGGAAGATTGAATATGGACACAAGTACTTCCAGCAGTAAGTCAGCATAGTGTCAGATATGGAAATCCACCAGCATTCATGAATGATACAAGGCTTGCTCTTTAGCCCCACACGTCAAAGGATTTGTCAGGGTGGATGAAGCAGATGCTTTGACAGATTTAAGGGAGCTGGGGGAGGGTCTTTTGGCTTCCCACTGTGATGCACACAAACTCTCTAGTGTTACAGAAGTGTATAATAAGTCCCCTTGAGGAAAAGAGTTAGGGAAAAAAGAAACAACCAAGCTTCAAAAAGGACAAAAACAACAAAATCTGATTGCATTTAAGTCCTTATTAACATATCCTTTCACCAGCAGAGGATGCCACTGGTTTTAATTCAGTAAGACACAGCTGCTGAGGCCCCGCAATTTCTATTATGAGTTTATGATTCAATCAATTATGGCTCTAAAACTATGGCTTAATTAACTCCATGCACAGCGGCTCCTTTTCACAAGAGCTGCTCAGGAAAACAGCGAAACAAAATGGCTGCCAGCTTCCTTCTTGCTCAACATAGAGGCTAAGATGGTGGGTAGATTAACTATGCCCTGTACAGCTTTATTGATTCATATTTTTATATCTCAGGAGATGTGGATTGGTAACATTGTGCTTTTTATTCTGTATATCCTGCCTCAAAAAAAAGAAAATAAAATAAAAGAGGAAAGATCTGCTGCTGGTTTCTCTGGATAGCTCTGACCTTGGCCCATTTTTAGACTTCTGGAGGAGTCTTTGAGTTTCTAATGAAGAAGCTCAAAGACAAGTTAGCAAGTCTTATAAAGTGATTACAAATGTTTTCAACCTATTACAGCGCGTGCAGACTGGTGCCTTAATAACAGTGTTTAAATGACTTCCTCATGATAGAATCCGCAAATGCTGAGTTTCTGACGGTAGCATAGACAACACAAAGAGGAGCAAAGTAATCTAATATTAACTCATGTCAGAAAAAAAGCCTCCGTCAAATTGGAAAATGGTAAAAAAAAGTCCCCTTGCAAAATACAAATCAACAGCAAGTAATGTGTTTAAATTAAGTTAGGAGTATCACATTATCATCCAAAATAAAATTTCCAACAGTATTTCAAATTTGATTAGGGGCTAAGAGGCCAGCTGTTTACACTCTTCACTGAACTGGTGACAAACTTGACTGCTGCTTTTTAAAGAGGCTGCTAGAAAAACTCAAGGTAAACAAACCACGAGTCACGTAATTGCAGTCAGGTGAACAACAGATCCAAACTGTATCGAATCATAAACTAAAGGTGAAGCGTGGTTGGGCTGGAATATGTTCACCCATTAACACTTCATTCAGAAATCAAGCTTGCAAATCTCTCTTTAAATCGTGAGCTTCATACAATATCATTGTTGCATTGTTGCTTGGCATTTTGCTGAAGAATACCCATTTTATACTGTAAGCATGAGAAGTCCTGTGGAATATTACGCACCTAATGACAAATTAATGATGAAGAGACCAAGAAAATTACTGAAATTAGATTTCAACCACTTATAGGACATTAACTGAAAATTGCCTTTATTCAATCACATCTCATTATTGTATAAAGTACAGTCCAACTGAGGCCATGCCTAAGGCTATGTTATTACTCAATATTGAGTTCGTAAGTGAGGACTTAGCGAGGCAACAGCGAGACAAGAAACACATTTTACTTCTTGCCTCGTTTTCAAATTTTTGCCTGTGTGGAAGAGTCACTGTAAATGAGTTAAGACATTAATACCAGTCAGATGGTTTCCATTTTAGTCTAGAATTGTGTGTGTCAATACCCCGAATCCCATATTCTTAGCCAGAAGACCCTTGCTCTCCAAACTAATGGCTTCCACATCAGGGGTTAAGATTTTAAACCTGAATAATTTAACCTAGAAGAAACCTTTGAAGGAAATGTCTTCTAAGCAGTTCTTGATAAAAACCCATTTTCTTTCAAAACTCTTAAGTGTCCTTGAGCCCTCCCGAAATTGATAACTTTTAATTCATTTTTGTGGGGGATGTCTGCTTATCTGTGGGGCCTTTGTGCAATATGGATCGAGCACTTAGCTCTGAGGGAGCTCAGTAATGATGCCAGAAAAGCCTCTTTGCATCACAGCCTCCTCGTTTATCTGGCCGCAGGCCTGCCATGACTTCTAACCTTGTCGTCTCTAAGGGCATACCCTGCATGACCACTCCTTCCATTCCCCCAGTAGACCGCCCTGGCCCTGCTCAGGCTACAGCCCATTGGGGATGGGGGTGGGGTTGGCGAAAGACCGGTGCAAGGGCAAGGGCCTTCCTTGCAAATTACACCAATACCGCTTCAGAGACAGAAACTAAAAGCCTCTGACATCATTTCATATTGGTCTTTTGTTCCTTTGTTCCATTGTGATTTTGTAGGCTCGCGGTAGGAGTCTCAATCATAACTTCCTGCATGCAAGAGGTTCTTTCAACACACTGTAAAGTTACTGGAAGCCCACCATTTTCAAATCCAAGGCATTACGCTGTTTTTTGTATAATAAATGTAATTTATTTGAGTAGATTATTTTAAAAGCAAAACATGACTATGATGCTCAGTCCAGTAAAACTTTCCACAGTACAAGTCGTCTTACTTCAACAAAAACCCCAAAGCTTACTGTGTAAACGCTGAGCTGTGCTGGAATGGGGATACATAAAAAAGAAAAGGAAAAAAGCAGATGCCTCAAGGTCCAGCTACAGAGAACTTTTTGTTTAGACAAAACTAAATTATGTTTTCCCATCTCAATTGTATTAAATGTATCAAGATTTAATTTAGACAGTGTACGAGAGTTTTTCAGTGTGACAGCTAGGATATGATTTTACTCTTAAGTTAAAGTTCTTTACTCTTCTCTGCCGTAAAGCCTATTTCAATTGAGCATTTAAAGCATTTAAATTCCTGACATTCCTGAAATGACTGGATTCATTAAACAAAACCCTCGAACATCAGAATGTCTCATGGCTCATCATGAGACCTTCATTAGGGAGCCCTTTTGACTTGCAAATGTATTCTGATTGGTAAAATCACTTTAAAATCACACTAGGGATGATGTACTTATTATTGTCTGCAGATGTTCACGGGCTTAACATGTTCACTATACCTCAAAAGTCTACAAAAATCAGAGTCCGGTGCTTTAAAAGTATGTATTTCAGCAATAAAAATGATTGTTTATATAGTAATCAAGCCTCAATATGGAAAGCAATGGCAAGATTGTAGTAATAATGGGAAGTGGGGGGGTGACTCAACACAAAACTACTCAGTCCCACTTTAATCGAAAACAGAGCGATGGCAGCTGACTGGGGTTCCATCGTAAAGACAAACAAGCATTAACTGGGATGTTTTAAAGGCAACAACAGAGGGTTTTTATTTAAAGTCTTAAAGCTTTAATTGGCACCTCTGTTATTTCCTCTTCAAGGGACTGAGGGTAACAGTAAACTCTGTGTCAAGGAAAAGGGCCTCACTGGCTGCGCTGCCCTTATTGGGCCTCGACATCTGTGATCTTTACCAATTGAGCTCAAGAGGCTACGCTCCCCTGGCCCCAAGCTGCCAACAAGGCAGGCCTCTCAGCAAGGTCTAATCGGCCTGGAAGGGCCCTGTCAACCACTCGGCCTCAGGGTCACATATGGAAGTGACTAGAGCTGTTCTGAGTCAGCTGGGGATATTCATAAATCTCTAGTCTGCTTCCTTAAACTAATAATTGGGAGAGCCACCTCTCCCTGTGAGCTGTGTCTGGGAATATTATGACACAGGTTTTGCACTTTTGTTTTGTTTTCTGTAGTTCTCTTCCACCAAATTTCTCTTGTGTTCACTGACAAAACAGCAGCCTCAAATTTAATTTCAAAGATGAGGAAGGAAAAAGGAAAAAGGAAAAGAATCATGGAAAACGGACTTGGTGTACACTGACTATCCGCCTCTCTTTTGCATGTCTTTTCTGTGTTACTGTTATAAGGGTGGGATCCAGTCGACACACCGTGGAGCCAGTAAATTTTATACTCTCCTCGAGGAGAACAAGCGCTCCTTTATGTGAACAGTTTACAGCTCCATATGTATTTTCGATTCAGATTTATTTAGTGAGGCGCTCAGTAAGACCCCTGAGGGATCCATAAGCCTTAGTGCTCCATCTCCACCTCTCTTGTTAGATTTACATCCTACAACAACACAAACAAAACTCTTGTTTCTCCCCCAGGAGCCCAGCTGTGAATCAGAGCAGCTTCTTTCAGGGCTCAACATGCAAAACATCAAGCAGGAGAAAGCCAGTAAAACTAGCTAAAATCACCTTGTCTGGGCTAGAGAATGAAGGACGAGGTACAACAGTTGGTGGATGATTCGCTTGAAATCAGCGGGGAATGTGGAGCCTTATGGTGCGTTCAGACCAAAAGCAGCGAGAGCGTCGGGAGCGTCAGGTTTAGATGTAAAGTCAGATGCGCGTCAAGGCGCGGCGAGCAGTTGAGCAGCGCGTTTTGAGCGTCGGGAGCAGGGCGTTTGAGCGTCGGCTGCTCGAGTTGGAAAATCTGAACTTTCGCTGCTTGACGCGGAGCGTCAACCAATCAGCGCAGCTTAGCTTTAGCTTTAGCAGATATGCTACGAAGTAACGT